>PVIR01022581.1:0-28052 GCA_004026965.1 Petromus typicus
CCTCCTAAGAACTGGGGTTACAGACAATGTACCCACTTCTCTTTGCATTCTTCTCTGTTTTTTGAGACAGGGTCTTGCTTTGTAGATCAGGCGAGCCTTAAACTCATAACAGTCCTCCTGCATCTCTGCCTCTAGTACGTAGTACTGATTGCTGATAGGTGTGAGTCACCACAACAGCATTGTTGTATGTGGTTATTGGTGATCAAACCGAGGACCTTGTGCTTGCAAGGCAGACACTGGTACCACTGATCTAAATCCCCGGCCCTCTCTCTGCATTGACAGCGGTGTATGAGAGTTCCATTTGCTCTACTATCTCACCAACACTTTGTGCTGTTTAATTAAACTGGTATTATTTGTTTTATAATGAGACTGGGCTAAAGTTTTGAGGATAGAAAACTTTTTTTTAGAGAATAGAATGAGTTTAAAAATTTTTTTCTAGCATTTTAGAGAAGGAGCAGGTAGATCAGATCAGATTATTCATTCACTTTACTAATAAAATACATATTTATTAAATACCCTTTATATAAAAGAAACTGCCTTGCAGTGCTGTGGAGTGTTCAAAGATGAGAAAGTGAGTATCCTGCAGGGAGAACTTTCTTTGGCCTCAGAGTTACAGTGAAAACAGCAGATTCACTTGTCTGGAGTGATCTAGATTGAAAGATATACTCTAAGGTTCTGTGTGATGATTTTCTCTTAAAAAGAAACAAGGTAATTATCCTCTAGCAGTTGCTATGGCAACTGTACTATATAGTCTAGTAAAATTTTAATCCCTGTCCATGTTTGGAAAATCAAATTGATTATTAAAAAATTTAAATGAAAACTAGACCAACATACCTTCTCTGAGAGCTGAGAAGAGATGTAGGCAGTAGGAGGAAGGTAAGTACCTGGGAAGAAAAGTATTTGGTGGGCTGGGGACTTAGCTGAAATGGCACCATGCCTACCTTGCAATCATAAGGGCCCAAGTTCGATCCCTGGTACTGGGGAAAAAAAAGAAAAGAAAAGTGGTTGATACCATCCAGTTAAATTAAATAGCCTGTGACTCAATAGTAGTCCAATATGCTTAGGATAAGGCTTGACTCAGGTGAGTACAAAGAGCTTGGATTGGCATCATCTGATGCTCTCAGAATTTTGAGTTTTGCTCCAGATATTCAAGGGAGCTGTGCCTTCAGAATTCCAAGGTCCACCTGGGCCAGATATTGAAGATCTCTCCAAGAACGTGAGGGATGTCAGAAGACACAGGCGTGGGAATTGTTTTCTTTCTGCCACCTATTTATTAGGAACCAGTAAGAGGCATAAACATGACAAAACCACAAACACTGTTGCTGACCATGTTCCAGAGGCTGTGCTAAATACTTTATGTGGATTTTCTCCTCCTTAGAATAGCACAGTGAGACTCGTTATTACTCTTACATTATAGATGAAGAAATATGTCATGACTGATTCAAAATCAGATCATTGTAAGTGGCAGAATCAGAACAAGTGAGCTTTGACTTTGAAATTCATGTTCTTAATCATGAAGCTAAATTACTGCTTCTTTCCTAGGTTGACAACCTATTTTTAGAGATTTGTCACAACTAGTTGGCTCATTCAGATTGTGGGACAGGGCTAAAATTTAACATTTAGTTTTTGAGTTTGGAAAAAATGCTGTTTTCAGTTTTCCTGTACTTTTAAGGCTTTGTGTTTTAATAGACTTTATTAAAGATTTATAGAGAATTCAGAAATGTGTTACATTTTGGAATATTAGAGGTTTCGTTTTTAAGAGGTAAACATTACCATTTGCTAGCCTTTTCACTTTCTCCAGTAGAGAGCAGCAGAACTGTACATTGTGACTCACAGACAGGCACCCGCTTCTGTGTGTCAAGCTGACTTCTCATTTTATACCATGTCTCACTCAGATTTGGTTAACAGAGAAAAAGAAAAGCTTCTTAGAGACATGTGGTAGAATCCTACTTCTTTTGATGCAGGAGAGGTACCAGAGCAACTAAATGAAGGTCCTTTGAGAGAGGTCTAGGCCAGCAGATTTAAAGTAGTATGAAAGCAATAGGTTTTCTTGTTATGATTTGTTTTGTTATTCTTTATCTTGTAAATACCTAGTAAATAAAGAACAAAAATACTTTGTAGATTTTTCTCGTTTTATAGAAGGCAGATACTCTGTTATATAAAGTTAATGGCGTGTAAATAGGATAGGCTTAATGAAGTTAAGGCACATAATAATTGGTGGATGGGGAAATGATTTTTAAAGTTTTGCTAAAATTATCTGTCACTTCTTTGCGGTTTTCTTAGGTCACTGGACCTATTTGGGCTGGGGAGAGCAGCAAAGTACGTAAGAATTAAAATTCTGTGTCATTTTCTTGATCATTTTAATGTGATGCCTCTGAACCATAAACCTGGATATTCATGCATACAAGCATATATAATTTCATTCTCTTCTTGCCTACTTAATTTTTAGGAGATGATTACCTATAGTGGAATGTTAAATCCTTCCAGGATTGCTTTTTGAAATGTGTATGTGAGATGGGGGGATCCCACCTATGTGGTGGGTGAGATCCCACCCCCAATCCTAACAAGATCACTTGATCTCTATTCCTCCAAGGCAAATAGTATCATCAGGAAACCTGAAGGCTTAATCTGGGATGAACTATAGGCCAAGTCATGGGTGTGCATTTTGATTTGTATGAATAATACTAATCTTCAGGAGGCTTTCAGAATAGACTATTAGACTTGGAAAGTGATACTGTCATTTCAGCCAAAACTTGGCTTTGTAAAGGAAACAAGAGGCTTTGTTTGACTTTCCTTGAAGCAGCCCGTCTGTATTTGATACCATCTTTGTCATAGAGTTTAGTGGGTAGCCTGTTCTTTCTGACAAAACAATCTAGGTTAACAATCCTGACTGTGTTACCCATCCGAGATGCAACAGGTAGGAAGAAATGCCAATTTTTTTCCTACTATTGGCATTTCTCACAAAGTATGTAGTCTGGTGGTTTGAATTCTGAGTATTTGTACCGTTAGAGAACTGTTCCAAAGTAACCCAAGAAATAACTCTGATAAGATTTTTCAAGTAGGAGAGAAAAAAAGTTTCAGATCTCTTTCACTTCTTCTCTGGCTTGAAAAGTTCTAGCTGCACCCCCTATTAAAGACTGGAACTGATTGGAGAGTACTACTCACCAGAGAGTCTCGTTGTTCTCTTGGTTTTCTTTGAGTGCTGTCTTGTGTTTGGAGGCCCTTCTTTGCCCTAGGTTAGAATACTTTCCTCACCCTATTTTTCCATGCTTGTTTGCTTTTATTCCTATGTTCTTTTATGTAGATGCTAAGTAAACCAAAAAGCTGTGTCTCAAACCTTTCCTAGCTTTGTGCCTTTAATCATGTCATTGCTTATACCCTGATTCTAGACATACTCATTCCCTCCCCTTCCGGTTAAAAAACACCCAGTTCTTCAAACCTGTCTTGTCCATGATGCTCTCTCTACTCACCCTACAGTGAAGTGAACTTACTTTACTTCTTACTCATGTAACTCTTGGTTTATGCTGTTGTCATGTATAACAAGTCAGTGTTTGTATGTATATCTTATTCACTTAGATTGGCTTGTATTTTGACTCTTTTGTGCATCGCCTTGTTTTTAGACACCCAGGATTTGAAGGATTAACTGCTCCTAGGTAATTTCAAATAGTGTGTGAGAGGCTTTTCAACTTTTGCCCTAAAACTAGCCCACAAGCCTCTCTTTATACTTAGAAATCAAACCAGCATTAATTAGTCTCTCTTTCTCTGTGGAGCTAGGCATTTTCCCACCTAGCTGACGTGGTCCTGTGGGATAAGTCGTAGACCCAGTAAAGATAATGACCGATGCATTAAAGCATAACTCTTTTATCAAAACTGAAACATTACATATTTTTCTTAATTTCTTATTTTAGTTTCTAATTAGACTTGTTGTATTAGGAATTTTACTTTCTATGGAAGTTGAAGGTGACAGAAAAAACTGATATTTGTCTTTCGTTATCCTTTTTATGTGTGCATGTGTTTCTGTCCTTTGTCTTATCTCACTTTGTGTTTCCTTTCTTCTGATATTCCTGCTTTTCATATTTTCTCTTCTTCCAACCCCTCATTTCCAGGCACACTTTGCTTCTTGGTATTTACCCTTTATTTCTTTAGTACAGAAACGTCATTAGGCTATAGGAAAGTTACAGTGTATTCTTCTCTTTAGCTTAACAAACTAAAACAAGCAAAACATTTTTCAGGAGTACTAGGCCAGATACACTGAGAAAGTAAAGTTCTATCCAGGTAGTTTCTCACACTGAGTCATGGGCTTCTAACTCCCGAAGCTTCACAGGCAATGTGATGGTCTATGTGCTACTGTGGTTCTCTGCCTTATGTGCCAATACTTTGCCACGGGAATTGATGGAAACTTTTGGTTTTGTGTATTTTGTTGCCTCTGCTCCCTCATACGTATGCATGAATAATCCAACACTGACTTCTTCAGACTTAGTCCTTGTGTGGATTCAGAAAGATTAATTCTGAAGAACATATTGGTTTTATCTCTTGATACTTTTTTTTTAGTCTAGAAAAACAAATGGATCAAGGGCTAAAACCAGTGTCGCCAGAATCTCTTTTTTGTAATGTACCATCAGAATGCGTTCCATCCTCATTTGCTTTTGTTTTTCAACCTTTACTACTCTTATCCCTGCCAGAGTAACTGCTTGCTTTTAACTGGTAAGTGTTACTAATAATTATGTCTCACCATTTGAAGATTAGCTTCTTTTTTGCTGACATTTTTCCTTCTGGGGGTTTTGATCTCTCTCTCTCTCTCTCTGTCTCCCTCAGTTTGTCTATCTGTCTCTCTCACATTGAAATAAACTTACATGGAAAAATCTCCTTTTTATCCATACCACTAGCTTCCCCTTCTTGCTGTAAACTCCAAAGGGAAAGCTCATACAGTCCTACTTCCCATCTGTACCCACGGATGTTATCTGCAGCCCCATGCCCAAGCTTTCTTCCTTAGAACACAAATGTTTATGCTCCCTGTCTCGTAGAGGAATGACCTATTAGTCTGTGTGGCATAGAAAATAAACGGTCATTTCCCTATCACTGGCCATTTGTTTTCAGGTTTTATCATTTTGGATTTTTTCTTCTAGTTCATTAACTCTTCCATTTCTACTGGGGAGATATAAGTCTTTATCTCCTGCCTAGAAATTGTAAAAGTCTAATCTTAAGGTGTTCAGAAAGCTTCTGCTGCCCACATTGTTACCTCTATTTTCTTTTTAAATCACTAATAGAAAGAATCTGTCCTCTGCTGCAAGTATCTCCTTGGGGGAATGGTGAATATTTCTTTCCCTCATTGTGAGCCAGATAGCAACTTGATAAGAAAGGACATGTGGGACCTTATTAAGTATATAATAAGGGTGTAGTATCAGATATGGCTTCTATGTAAAGTAGTGCACATATACCATTAGGTTGAACTTTCTATGCACATTTTTGATTTGCAAAAGTGATCATTTTAGCTAATATCAAGGAAAATAGCCAGTCAGTAATTATCTAAAAAGCAGAAATAATTTTGTGAAGTTTTAGTCATTACTATTAGATAAACACGGCACTATCTGCATGATCCCCCAAACAGGTTCTCTCAGCCCATGGTCTGAATGGGAATTCAGAGCCTAGAATAGTGGTGCTTAACAAGAACTGTTAGAAAAACCTGACACTGGAGCAAGTCAGGGAGACTGCTGCTGTTCTCAGCTGTATCCACAGCCTTTGACTTGACTCCTGAGCCTTCACTTTAATATTTTTTTATTTTTAGGAACAGCTTCTTATATGCAGTCTGCTTTTTGGTTTAGGGAATATATTTTAAAATCTGAAAATGTCAGGCCAACTTTAAAGTAAAAAAAATTTTTTTTGATAGAAAAAAGCTGGGTTTTTTTCTCCCCTCTCTCATTTCTCCTTGATAATAGTAGAGAACCAGAATTTATTTGTGACATGTTAAGAAATTAGGATTACCACAGTTAGGCAAAATTCCATAGAACTCAGAGTTGGGAAGATGCAACTTGGAGATCTTCTAAGAATAAGCTCTAAAGTGAAACCAAGAGTACGATCTCATTTGATAAGGAGAGGGCCTGTGGGTTATTAATCCGGACAGTCCTGCGCATGACTTCAAGGTCACTGGACTCATGTGCAACTCTGCTTGCTTTTGTTCTCAAGGTCCAGGCTTGCAGTTACCTAAATTAGAAACAGAACAATTCTGAACTAAATAAACCTGGGCTGCTTGGACTTTGCTTACTCCACAGCTTTTGAAGACCCTGATAGTGCCGTCGATGACCGTGACAGTGACTATCGCAGCGAGACCAGCAATAGCGTCCCACCTCCTTACCATACGACTTCACAGCCCAATGCTTCTGTGCACCAGTTTCCCGTATCAGTGCGGTTGCCACAGCAGCTGCTACTTCAGGGCAGTTCCCGGGACTCTTGCAATGACTCTATGCAGAGTTACGACCTTGATTATCCAGAGCGGCGGGCCCTCAGGTGGGTATTGAGAATGAAAGTGCTTTCTTAGTATCTAGGTCCCATAATACAACTGACAAAAAGATCGGGGAGCTTTCAAATGAGGTGCTAGTGGAAGAATAACAGTGAGATGGGCCAAACTGCAGTTATTTTGTATAGGTTTGGTCTTTTTCCTCTTGCATGTACTCATACACATCTTCACCAGCAGTGCTTCACTCTCCGATCAGTTTCTTTCAACTGGTGAGAGCATTTTCACTTGGGTTAGATGGCTGAAAGTAAACTGCCTACTCCAATCCTCAGCTAAGTGATTTTTGATACACTTTTCACCAAGGTTTTAAAAAAAGAAATCACAGATGTTAAATGTTTGGTTACTCCTGTCTGTTTAAGTACTAATCTTGGGAATTTTATAAGAAAACCAACAAGATATCACTATCATAGATTTAGCACTTTTGCTGGAACTTGGTTTTAATTTAATTTTATTAAATATATACTTATGTGGTTAACAATTTTTAAGGTCAGTACAGCTTACAGTAAGAATCTCTCAAAGGCCGAGAATATAGCTCAGTGGCACTGTACATGACTTGTGAGCACAGGGTCATGAATTTGA
Organism: Petromus typicus; assembly: GCA_004026965.1. Taxonomy (NCBI): domain Eukaryota; kingdom Metazoa; phylum Chordata; class Mammalia; order Rodentia; family Petromuridae; genus Petromus; species Petromus typicus. The sequence continues at coordinate 7,091 of PVIR01022581.1, forward strand.
TCTCCAGTACATGCAAAAACAAACAAATAAAAAACAAAGAAACAAAAACCTTCCCATCCATTCCACTTCATTCTTTTCCTGTCTCCTAGTTTTCTTTCCACTATATTTCTTATGTATCCTTCCATAGACGTTTGTCACGTATTTGTGAGTATAAAAGGAAACATTTAAATTTGCATTCCTCCATTTCCAATGTTTTAAAAAAGTATTTCAAACTTAAAGAAAATTTGGAAAAATAGCTAGGCATAAGTTTAAGGCCAGCTTTGAATACATATTGAATTCAAGACCAGTCTAAACTACAGTGAGACCCTATCTCAAAAAACAACAACAACAAAAAAGCAAAGAAACAAATAAAAAATTAGGGAAATAATACAGTGAATAACCATATTTTCTTTTAATGAGTAGCCATATTCTTATTACCTACATTTAAGTTGTATTGACATTTTGTTCCATTTACTTCATCTCATTCTCTGTACTATATATTCATATACACACCTATTTCTTTTCCTGAGTAATTTGACAGTAAGTTGCAGATACTATGTTACTTTTCCAGAAAGTATTTCAGCTTGTAACACCTGATAGCCTCTATTACTCCAGAGTAAAGGTATTTTTTCTCATTTGTAATTAACAATATCTGGGCTGTTACCTGATATACCCATATCTTATTTTCCCGATAACCTTTTCCACTGATTTTCTTCAGTATCTATTGATCTTTGCTTAAATCATTTATTTCTTGGTTGGAGATTCTTTTTTTAAAAAAATCATTGCAATTTAATTCAGACTTTTGTTTTGTTTTGTTTGTTCTTTGAGACAGGGTCTCAGTATGTAGTTCAGGCTGGTCTTGAATTCACAGTGTAGCCCAGAGTGGCCTTGAATTTACAATGATCTGCCTGCCTCAGCCTCCCAAGTGCTGAGATTACATTTGTGTGCCACCATGCCTAGAAACTCAGATTTTTAATTTATAAAATTCACAAAGCCATTCATTTTTTCCCTACCTCAACTACTTCATTGGTGAATTCTTAGCCTGAGCCTCAAAAGGCTATCTACCTACTAGACAACATCCTGACAGTATACTGTCATCTTTGAAACTATCTTGGAAATTAGAGTTATACCACCCTGAATGTGCCTGATCTCATCTGAAAATACTTTCAGTGAAATTTTCTCATCTGTCATCTATACTATTTATTCTTATTTGAAGTCTAAAATGAGACACATTAAGAATCCTTCTGAAGTTTATGCCTATTTCTTGATTATTTATTAATTGAATGCCTGCAGTTTTTTTTTTTTTTGTAAACACACAGGGTCTTGTTACATAGCCCAGGCTGGCTTGGAATACTCCTGAACTCATGCAGTACTCTTCCTTAACCCCATGAGTAGCTGCAACCAGAGGCACATGCCACCAAGCACATGGATGCTTGTATGGTTTATTCATTTGATTTTCATTTGTATTGTTCTGTTCCCCATCCTCTACTGTGTTCTTAATTTTTCAGATTTTCTCTGATCACCTTTTTTGGTTATGCAGATTAAAGGGTTTCATTTTGACTAGATTCTTACTGTACATACCTTTGATGATTTTGCCCTCGATCACCCTCCGACCCCATCCTTTCCCTCAGCTTCATCTTTTGGAGCAGTTCCAATGTATTTGCCCATGTCCTTCCTTCCTTTACCCACTCTTATATCCTCTTCCTCTGCATCCTTATTCCCTTCATCCTGTCTGATAGTCTCCCTTCTACTTTTTTGTCATCATTTTTTTAGATTATATTGTTCTACTTTAAGAAAAAAATATTCTTGCTATTATTATTTTAGCAAGAATTTTTTTTTCTTCAGGCTTTCTTTCCCTGCTATATTTTCAAGCATTAAAGGTGCAGATCAGGAGCCAGGTGTGGTGGTGCACACCTGTAATCCCAGCACTTGGGGGGCTGAGGCAGGAGGATCACCATGAGTTGACGATCAGCCTGGATTATATAATGATTTCTAGACCAACCTACACTACAAAGTGTCTGAAAAAAACAAAAGAAAAAAGTGCATATCAGCAGTACTAATGACACATCAACCTAAATATTTTCCCATTTGGAACAAACTATAATTTACTTTATCACTACCTTATGATTTTGGGTATTTCCAGTGTAACTACTATGATGAATAACACTGAAAAGAGCACTAGTGATACACTTTAAGTTGCAAGTGTTTTTTCCTAATTTTTCTAATTATTCTATATATAATAAACTCTATTAATATATAAAGCAAGATTTTTTTTTTAAAGGGATGGTATTATTGCAGTTCAGGCTGGCCTTGAACTTGCAGCAGTCTTCCTGCTTCTGTCTCCTGAGTGTTGGGACTATAGGTGTGAGCCATCAAGGCCAACAAAATAAGATTTAAAGGGCCAGGGATTTAGCTCAGTGATGCTGGTGCCTGCCTTACAAGTGCAAGGACTCATGTTCAATCCCCGGTAACCACATACAACAATGCCAAAGTGGAGATTCACACCCACCAGCAATCAGAACCACAGACCACAGTGCCGGGTATAGTGGCTCACATCTGTAATCCCAGCACTTGGGAGGCAGAGGCAGGAGGATTGCTGTGAGTTCAAGGCTGGACTCAGGGCCAGCCTGAACTACAAAAGAGCAAGACCCTGTCTCAAAAAAAAAAAAAAAAAAGAGATTTAAAAGTAAATATTTTATCAAGTTCCAGCAGGAAAAAAACCAAAATAATTTTTAATTAAACCTTTTAAAATAATTTTTTTAGGTACTAAGAGTTAAACTCAGGAGTATGCTATCATTTACTTATACTCTCAGCCCTTATATTTTTTATCTTGAGATAGTTTTTTGCTAAGTCACCCATCCTCCCCTGGAACTTGAAATCTTCTTGCCTTAGCCTCTTCAGAAGCTGAGATTATAGGAATGTGCCACCCACAGTTGGTAGTATGGACATTTTATTTTATTTTTTATTTTTATTGTGAAATAGGTACATTTTATATACACATCATGATCACACTCTACATTGATAATTTGTACCATTATATAACATGACTTGATTCTCATTTTTTCCCCATTCCCCTACCCACCCTACAACCCCACCATCCCCTGTATACATAAGCTTTGCTTCATGGACATTTTAAACTTAGTATTTTGAAATGATTTCGCCTTTTAAAAGTTTTAATAAGATTATATCACTAGCATTGACTATATAGGTAAACACTGTGAGGTGCAGGTGGTTCATGCCTATAATCCGAGCACCCTGGGAAGCTTGCAGGTTTGAGCCCAGCCTAGATAATTTATGACCTTAGTGAGGCTCTGACTATAAATAAATAAGGGTTGAGGATATAACTCAATGCAGAGGTCTTAGGTTCAGTCCTCACTACCACTTAAAAAAAACAAACAAAAAGGAAACACTAAATTTATGGAAAAGTTTTAAACCCTTTACATAGATTATTAGGAAGTTTAAATTCCTTGAGGGAATATATATGAGGTATAAAAAAATAGTTACAATCATTATAGCCATGGCTATCTGTTGATTTAAGTTGGAAGTATGAAGTATCCTTCTAGGTTGGAGTTAAGTTTAGTTTGAGTTTTTGGAGATGCAAAACTGCATTAAAACAAACAAAAAAACAAATATGGTTAAGCCGTATTTCCTCACTCAACAAAATGGCCTCTTACTTCTTGATTCAGCTGGGTATGGTGATACACACCAGTGTTTTGGAGGCTGAAGCAGGAAGATCATCATGAGTTTGCAGCCAGGCTGGACTACATAATAAGTTCAAGCCCAGAACTACTGAATGACATAGTGAGATCCTGTCTCCAAAAAGAGAGAGAGAAAAGAAAAAACTTACTGAACAAAAAAATAACAGAATGTTTATAATAAAATTGGGCTTTGTTAGATATTTATAAAATATTTCTAGTATTGAAAATGTCTTACTTTTTCCTCCCTGAGATACACTACCTGATTCCCACAAATTAAAAGAGGAAAGTTTTATTTTAGCTTACAGTTTATAAAAGTTTCAATCCATTCTCAGATGACTCTAAGGCAGGGTGGCATGGCAGAGGAGAAATAGTCCATGGCATGGCAGGCAGGAAGCAGCAAACAGTGAACCTCCTTTTCTCTTTTTATTCTATCCAGGTTGTAAGACTATTGGTTGGTGCCACTCACACCCAGAATAGGCCTTTCCATTACTCATACCCAGAACCATGCTAACCCAGCAGTGGACTAATACAGTGTCATACATCTATGATCCAGCCACCTCCCCAAAGTCCTATGAGTGCATGATTTTTTGAGGGGGAACATTTAGATGTAAGCCATAAAAGATAAATTAAGACAATATCAGTCTTACCCTGGAATATTTTTAATGATTAAATGACTACTTTGATCTTATTTTTCTTTTAACTAAGTAAATGCTATTGGAAGTTATATCTATAAGAACATACTGAGCTGATAAACTTCTAGTTTGTAGGTTTTCTCTGTGTAGAGATATAGCAAACAGGCAATCTCTAACCTAAATGAAAGAAAGATGAGCTGTCTTCTGTACTTGTTGATTTAGGTTAGACGTATAGCTTCTGCTGCTGTTATCACCATAGAAGAAAATACTTATTTCACTGTGATCCTCAATATGTATTGCTTTGGATTTTGCAAAGAATAGTTTACAATGCTTTAAATAATTTTCCTGTTTTGGCAACATATCAGGATTATACTTTTGATAGTTAAAAGGTATTTTTAAAAAATGAAATAGGTTTTTTCTTTAAAAATATATTTGGATATATTCTTGTCTATGTAGTCTAAAATGTAACTTTCAGCACATTAATAGCTTGTCTTCTTTTTGGACTCAAACACATCTGGAAATCTAGGATTCCTTAAATCTCTTACTGTGTTTCCTTAGCCATTCTGAACTTTCACATTGCAAATACTTTCTAATATTGATGAAACATGTTTAACTTATTTTATTTCTTGGAAAAGAAAACTAGCAACAACAATTGGAAACAAATGAGATTTATAAATTGTTATTAAAGCTGTTCTTTTTGGATGTGGGAAAACTGCAATGCAATTTAGGAATATGTGGATTTCCTTTTTATATTTTTTAGTCTGGGCAATTTTTGTATTCTAACCTCTTATTGAACAGATACTCAATCTTACACCTTGTTTCTTCCTTTTCCTTGTCTCTCCTTTTTTCTTCTCCCACTGTTGCTCCAATTTTAACCCCTTATACCAGACAAAGCACACAGACTAAAAATGACAAAATTAGGATTATTTCAGCTTTTTCTGATGCTGATTATGAAGAGCAAGAAGATATATATGAGGATATAGAGGGAAAAATACCACAAGACTTTTTAGAAAATAATAGCATTAGCTTGAAGGAAGCAGAAATAAAAGAAAGAATTCTTTCAATGACCGATAAACAAAACCAACCAAAATACAATTGGGAAAAGATACCATCTTGGAACCAACAAATAGAATTCTCTCCTGCCATTCATTCAGACCATGAGATTGAAACATCTGTGCTTTCCAGCTGTCATGAGAAATATGACACAATAGATAGAAGAAAAAAGAAACCCTTATATACTCATTTTGAACACAGTGAAAGAAGACAGTATGATAAATCTAGCAGTATGACTAACTGCAAAGGTATCTGTGTTGATGCTGAAAATTATAATTGCCACATTGAAAAGAAACAAAATTACCCAGCTTTGCACCCCTACAAAAATGGATTTGTGGTTAAGAGTGGCATGTGGACCACTAAGTTAGAAGGTCATGATTATGATCTACCCTGTTTTTTAAGGAACTGTGAAAAGTCATCTGGTCCAAACCAGCATTTCCCTAATTTTACTCCACTAGCTATTCTTGAAGATTCTACTAGTAGTACATCTGAAGAACTCATAGATTCTCCCATTTCTGAAGAAGAGCAGGAAAGTTTACTGTCTCCAGTGTGGCATCCATCCAGTGTCCATCATGTTGGAGAATTTGCTGATAAATATTATGAATCAGACCTATCATTGCCATTATCAAGGATGAATTGTAATGTAAACACAGTTGGAGATCTGTCTGGGTGTCCCATGGGAGAGATCACCCCTTCCTCTATTGAAGAACCCAAGGAGGACTATGTTGATACAATTGATGAGCTTCAATGTTTGGTAGAAACAGTGTCAGAATATTTAGCAGAGAAGGAAGAGGAGATTAATAGATTTGGTCCTGTTTCAACAGCTAAAAAAATACATAAATATAAAAGTACTGTTGGTCCTAGTAATGAAGAACAGAAAATGCCTGAGGGTCAAATGCCACCTTTATCTATTTGCAAGGATGATAACGCCACATCTTTCCCTGAACTTAATGGAGTAAAATGTGCTGTTGGTTCTTTATTTGCTTCACTCACAGAGAAAGTTGGTTCAGGCACAAAGCATCTCACAGCCTCTGTGGAAAAACTGGTTTATGCAGAGAAAACAGAACCTCTCAATCAAACAGTGACAATTAATTTGGGATCTAGACCTAGTGTTAAGTCAATATTAGAGGAAGATCTTTCTCTGCAGTCTTCATTATCCTCTCAAACAGTTGATGGTAAGGATACTGGCAGAGAGGGCAGGACTGCTGAGAGCAAGCACATGGGTAATCAGATTGGCAGTTCAAACTTTCAGGATGCAACAGAAACAAATGGAAGGGATTCATCCCCACAGAGTCAGAGTTCAGTTATAAAGTCTGTTTTTAGCATGCTAAATCCTCTAAAGATCTTTTCAGAAAAACAAGAAGCCACAAAAGATGACCAAAGCAAGAAACCAAGGAAGGAAAGCTTTACTGAGTGTGATTCAGAGTCAAGTCAAAGGGAAGACACCCAGGACAATCATGGTAGTATTACTGCAGCTTTAAATAAGAGTGATGGAGGAACTACAGGAAACACTGAGGATTTGTTGTCTTCCAAAAAGGCAAATGGACCTTCAAAGTTAGCTAGCCATACAAGAAAGGAAGATGATATTGACAGTCTGTTAGAAGGCAAATCCTGTGAAGATGAAAGTCTGTCACTGTCACTAGATCAGCCAGAAATTTGTGCCAAAGATATTTCAGGATATCCTTGTTTAGGTGGCAGTATGACTGCAAATAAAGAGGCTTCCTCAAAGGCTATAGAGGACAACAGAATTACTGGAGATGATGATTTCCTTGAACCTCTCAGGAAGTCATTCAGCCAGCTTTTGTTCGCTTCTTCTAATGAGATAGGTTCCAGAGAAATTTTGTCGGAATCTGTGAAAAGTGACCAGGTGGAGGAAGATAGGTGGCAAAGGGACTCTAAGAAAGACGGACATTCCTTTTCTTTTAGTGGAAAACTGCATATTCCATTTTTAAGAGCTCTTAGTCATTCTGAAAAGCAAGATTTAAGAGAAAAAAGAAGTATTTTTCCTACATTTAAATTTCCTTTTACTGATAGTTGTTCCATCATTAATGACCAGCGTATTCACGGCTCAGCAGCAAGCACTGATAAAGACATTGAAAGAAATTCCCATACAGAGGTCAAACTTAGTTCAGTAAAATCTAGTTCAGTTCCAGATATTCCTAAGGACCTAGGGAAATCTAATAGTATAGACGAATTTAATAGGAATGAGCAAATAAATTGCTCCCAAAATGCCAAATTTAGTTCCATAAAATCTAGTTCAGTTCCAAATATTCATAAAGATCCGGGGAAATTTGGCAGTATAGAAGAATTTAATAAGAATGACCAAATACATTGTCCTGGTGATACCAAACTTAATGTAGTAAAATGTGATTCAGCCCTAGATGTTAGTAATGATTTGGGGAAACACAAGAGTATAGGGAAATTAAATCCAAGTGACCACATAGCAATAAAAAATTTTGAAAGAGATACATTAGCTGTCCCTGGAGTTGTGACTAAAGAGTATACAATTTCAGATCTTTCAGAAGAAGATAAAAATCTCACACAGACACTTTCAGTGGTATCTGACTCTTCATTAGAATTTATTTCTGCCATTTCAAAACCCACTTTAGTTAATGACATCAGTGAAGACAAAGTTGTAGATAAAACTTTCAAAAAAAGAACCCAAGAAGGCCTCCTTTCTGGTGTATTCAGTAGGTTTTCTTCTGAAAACTTGTCTAATCAACAAGAATTAAATTTGAAAACTGACGAGTCTCATCATATAAATAGTACTCCAAGATTTTTACTCTCCAGAATATCTAACTTACTATCAAATATCAGTATAAATGACTATAAATCAAATGAAGGACAATTTATTTCTTTAGGTGACATAAAAAGTATGAATGGAAATAAGCATTTATCCTCATTTGAGGTCCATACTACTTCATGTGTGACTTCTGAGAACCAGAAGAACCAGGCTGAAAAACAAGCTTGTAGCTCCGTATCATTATCTAAAGAAAACATTCCACTGTCTCATACTTGGGTTGATAATCATTGCTGCCCGACTACATGGAAAAACCAGGAAAGTGAAAAGGATTGTCCCTCTTCAGAGAACGTAGTACTTCACTCTACTCCCAGTGTTGAACAGAACCTTCTTGAGAAATCTTTGGCTAAGAGGCCAATCCCAAACCATATGTTTGAGGCAAAACTACATGAAACTTCAAACACATTAAATTCACCTTTTCTAAAAACTAACTTTTATAATGAGCCAAATCACTGTCAGCCATTTGAAGAGATGAATAGTCCTTTCTGTTTTGAGTGGGACACTGACATAAATGATTTATCTAAAAACTCCAAAAAACTTCAACCAATTTATTATTTATTGAGTCAAAATACATTTCCATCACCGGATGCTTTCTTGTGGCCTGACTCAGAAAACTCAGGAATGTATTTTTGCCAAAAAGATCAAAATGGAACTATTATGGATTGGAGAACAAATCCAAACAGTGTCATTTGGTGTGACTTACCATATGAATCATCCAACCTGTTAACATTTAATGAAGATTACTTATTAAGAGGCAGTGTGTGGGCAGCTAATCCATTATATAGAAGTTCTGGTTACCTTCCAGTTAATGAGACTATGAATTCAGTAGAAGAATTGCCCATTGACTTGAGCTATTCTTCAAATTACGAGAAAACTACATGTTCCACAATTGATCAAGAATCATTAAAAATAGATGAAAACTCTATTTTTTCAAGTTTTGGTTATGATTACCAGCAATGGTTATCGTATCTTGAAAATGGAATCTGGTGGCCCTCAGAAGATGGGGATTATGGATATTATATGTTCCATGATGGACAGTATATTTATTCTCTCCTCACTGATTCTACTGGAAAATATGTGTATTTATTTATACCTGATTATTATCAAGGGTATTTGAATTATGATTTACAGACAAATGATCTGTCAAGTATTATGTTGGATGACAACATTATTTCTGCCCCTATGTTATTTGATAAGGAAGATGAACTCTTGTGGTATGTTGAAGAACCAATTGACGGCCCTCTTGATTTATCTGTCGTCTTGCCAAGAAGTGAGGGACCATTGTATCTAAATTTAGACACTTTTTCACAGGTGCTTGAAGAGTCAAGTTTTGACCAAAGGGATCAACCATTAGATTTTTCAGGGTATAATCCTCAAAAGTTTAATGGAGATTTTAGATCTTTCAAAGAAAGTCCTTGTAGTTTTGAAGACTTTGAATATATACTGGATCTCAGAAAACAGCCCCAAACTATTGGAAATCATGTCTTAAAGAGAGGTAAAATTATAGAAAGAGATAAGAACCAGCATCTGGCTAAAGATTCATCAGTTCACCTTTCCAGTTTCCATTGGCTTCAATCATCTTCTGAAGAAGTTGCCTCTTTGGTTCATCCTGAAGATATGACTAAAGGCTCCCAGCAGGCAGAAGAAATATCATCAGTAAACAAAATGACTCCATTATTTTCTGTTTTGGGTGCCTTGGTTGAAAGTACTTTGAATTTTGGTAAGAGTGAATCTTTGGAAACTTTGGTCATGCAAAAAATAGATCAACAGACAACTTTGGCAAAGTTCACAAATGATGGTCTTGAAGCACTGAATAAACAATTAGAAAGTAATTCCCAGGAGGAGGAAGAAAGTTGTAAAGACACAGAGAGAGAGACAGTGTCTGGTATTGAGCAACCAGAGTTCACCAAAAATATCAGACAAAGGTCCCCCTTACATAGAAACATTCACATGAAGAAACAAAGTTTGTTAAAATCTGGTTATCAGGTAAGCCAAGCAACTCCTCAAAGTAAATCAAGTGTAGAAGATGATAAAATCATTGTGGCTGACTCCATTTCAGCTTCTCTTGAACCACAGTTTAGTAGGGATGAGCATAAAAATTGTGAACTTCCTCAGGACCAGTCTTCCATAGAACCTGAGAGAACTTTATTTAAAAGTGCATTGAAATTATTTGGTGGAGGAGAAGAATCTTCAGTAAGTATGATATCAAATGAAAAACAGTCATCAGGATTTTTCAACTTCTTTAAAACACAAGTGAATAAAGAAGAGTCATCAAACTTGGAAAAGAATGGTGATAAAAATGAAAAGACATTATCTCAAGAAAAAAAAGAATCTTCTGGTGTTTCAAATTTTTTTGGTACTCTTGGAGATTTCTTTAAAAATAATGTATCTCCCGTACACACAACTGAAAATATGTCTGTTTCTTCAGTGACTGATAAGGACAAGGTTAGATCAAGTCCTACTTCTGTGGAGCCAACTAGTCAGACTACTGGGAACTTTTCTCCTAAACCGGTTTCCTCTGAAAGAAGGGTTAGGGTTAGAAGGCTGAACAAACAGACGACTATTGATGACAGTGGGCTAAGGGAATCATCACCTAGGGAGACCCAGAGTGATAATTTGAATGGAAAAGAGGAGCCTTTCAGAGACTACCTAACTCAGCAGTCAGCAAATCTTTGTTTCTCAACAAGTAGTCCCAAAGAGTCTCCCAGAGATTCTTCAGAAGAAAACAGTGGCATGTCGACAGAGAAAGAAGATCTAAGGAGTAACAAAATATCTTTAGATATTCTAAACAGAAGACAAAATGACCAAGATCATTTTCCTAACAAGGACCACAATATTTCATCTGCCACAACATCTCCATCTCAACCTCAGCCAGAGCTGCCAACCAGAAAGAGTATATTTTCTTTTTTGAATAAATCTGAAAACAGAGCCTCTGCTAGTCTACCCAGAACCAAATCTCAAACAGAAGGGCTATTCACACTTCCTGCTTTATTTTCTACTACTCGCTCAAGCATCAAGAAGGATACTTCTCATAGTAGTTCTACTTTTAGTTTCTTCAGCTTGGCCTTTTTAGATGAAAAACAGCAGACTTCAGAGGGAAAACAAAGCCTTTCAACTGTTGCTCCAGTGACTTCTCAGCCCTGTAAGAAGCCAAGTGTTTTTGTAGACACTAGTGACAAGATGATTAGGGAAGTTTCTAGTGATCATAGAGATACCATAGCTCAGGAAGTAGCTCATGAACAGCCAATGGTCCCTTCTATTTCCATTAACACCACTGGGGTTACCTCCCTTTCAGATGAGCTTAGGGTGGAGAAAATTCAGGGAAAACTGAACTCTGATAATGAGCCAGGGACACCTTCAGATTTTCAGAGAAATCAGTTACAAAAAGATACTGCTTCTCCTTCCCCAGAATTTCAGGAGCACAGTGAAACATTCCACACTGACTCAGAGAACTTTGGGGTATCCCCCAATAAAGAAGAAACTTTCAACCAGAAAGCCTTTTTGAGTGATTCATTGGCCAACTCTTTTTTCCCTGATAATCATTTGAACAAAGAACTCAATGATTTAGATGCTTGTACTAAACACCAAAATGAAAGATTTACTACTGACTCATTGAATTTGCCATTAGAAGAGGCTTCTGATAGGCCCTCACCATGGATTCTGGAGTCAGCTGTTGCTTCTCCAGACCCAGGATATGGAGGGCCCCTCCAGAATGAAGATACAGATAAAGAGGAAGACAAAACAATGTTAGGCTCTAAAGTAGAAATGCTTTCAGGGTTTGTGACCAAAGTAAAATCTTTCTCTGAATGTCTAACTGAATCTCCTAAAACTTTCTCTGGACTTTTCTCCTCTCCAAAATCTCCAAAGAAGAATTCCTTTTTTCCTGTTTCTTCTGAGGCATCTCCTCAGCCCCTCAAAGGTGAGTTCTTCAGAATTTTTAGAAGTCCCAAGCCAGAGATACATAAACAAGAACCATCTGTGGTTACTTCAAGCCTTCAAAATAGTGGTTCCAGAGATTTTGTAGGATTGGTATCCCCAGAAAGTTCATGTAGAGAAACTGCCTCTTCAGGACTCAATTCAGACTCTGCTGTCAGTGATAATAGAATGAATGTGATCAGTGTAATAACATCAGACTCAGATACCTTGACAGATGATCCCAAACTGATAACTGAAATTGAAAAAAATAATATGCCTGAAAATATTCCAGGACCCCAAGGTTGTGAACCAGTTACTACATCTTCTATCTCTGAAGATGATGTGAAGCAAGGAGTATTATCTCTGAGTGATGAAGGGGACATGGGGTTGTTGCAGGGAACAGACACAGAGGCGTCATTGGAAGCAGAGCACAGTGTACTCACAACACAGTTACAGCCACATTCTTCCGGGATTGCTGAGGAGCTTCTTCCTCCACTTCAGTCACCCCCTCCTCCTGCTCCAGAGCCAGCTGTTCAAACTGCCTCCATACACAACGACTTCTTGGAACTGCATGTAACCAATTCAATAGAATCTCCCGTCTCACTGGTTAATGAGGCAAGTGACAACAAGAGTGCTGCATTAGAAACGCAGGGGCACAATGCCCGTCCTCTGCCAGAGGGACCTGTGCTTTGTGCCAGTGAAAATTGTGGGACAGTTCAAGCCCAGAAAGATCTACCTGCGATCCCTCAGGAAACAGAGCAGCCAAGACCTCATTTTGAGATCCCAGGCATGACGAGCTGGCCCAAGCTGCACTTCTCATCTACTACTACTGACTATGGGAAGACGTTGAGCTCTTTCTTTTCCTCACCTTCATCTTCTGGCAACAAAGGAGCAGAGACTAGTTTAATGTCCAGTTTTAAAAAATTATCAACTCTGTTTGAAGGAGGTAGTGAGGGGAGAGGGAGTAAACTAGAAAGTGATCCAAAAGTAGGATTTGGAAAGAAACTAGATCTTTCATTTCCCTGGCCAAAAGAGAACAAAGGGAGCCCTGAACAAATGCCCACAGATTCTTCCTCTCCAGTTTTAGTTACCAGCAAAAGCCAGGACCTGAACTCCAGTGAGGTTAACAAAGCTTTGATGTCTTCTCCACTATCTGGGGCCAGTACTGAGCCAACTGAGGTCAGTCTTCAGCCTTCTGTGACCTCTGAGCAACTGGAGGCGAGGCCAAGTATCTATGTTCATGGGCTTTCAGAGCCTGGAGAAATAGAAAACCAGCTGGAAGTCCTACCTTCTGGAGAACATTGGGGTACAGAAGGCAACCTCTCTAGTTCCACTTGTCCTTCAGGAAAACCTGAGGGAGAGCACAGCACTGACTCTCAACTACTTCACCAGCCAGAAAAACAAGTAGAAGAGGTGGTGTCAGCTAACACTGACTGTGTTTCACATGTACAGCAGCCAGTTGAGCTGAGTGACATCAAGGACCCTGCGACCAGCAAAAGGCCTGTTCTCAACTCAAACATCATAAATGGTTTTAAGAAATTGGCCATTTATGATGCAAATGACTTAGTGGTAGATTATTTTAACTTGCTTTTTATCCTGTCTTTCCTAGCACTTGACAATCATGTTAATTAGGGGTTAAATGGGTGAATATTTTCATCCTCTCCCTTCAATTCTTTATTGGAACAAGGAGTGTCCTGCTTAAAGGAAAAGCTATGCTCTGAGATTGCTTTTCCTTGTATAATGTGGAATGGGTAAGGGAGAGCAGGAAAAGGCAGCAAGTATTTGTGAGGCATATGCTTATTGTAACTACATAATTGGATAGGATGCTTCCTTGGGCCTCGGGTACTTGTAATTTATAGAACATGGAGAAAAACCTACTTTGCTTTGGTTTTCCAAGTCTTCTAAGATGCTTCCAGTGGCAATAAGAATGTTAAGTAAAGTACAAAATATAAAGGATGGCTTACAGTAATCCATATTCTCCATCCTATTCCACATGAATTTGTGTAACTTCTGTGGTATCAGTCTGTAATACCAGGGTATCACAGTGCTTTAGGTGGAAGAACTGCATAAAAGGACAGCCTTGAGTTTCTGTGTGACATTACTCAAAGCATTTATCAGACACCAGTCTGAAGGGTACTGAAAAGCAGGGGCTAATGTCTGCTAAATATTTTGAGTAAAGTCTTACAGGAACTCAGGACTACTTTTTGCTGTTTTTCTTCAGTCTAGAGCATTGGTCAGGGTCTGTCTGCTAAAAATAATATTATTTCCCCTAAGGAGAAGCACTATGTAGCATAAAGAATGCTACTTTGATCTCTGGTGCAAACATGTCCAAAGCTATTGGTTAGAAGCTGAAAGAGAGAGAGAGAGAGAGAGAGAGAGAACACCGACAGACAGACAGGCACAGAATAGTGACTTGGTAGCCATTTTACTGACATATAATAGCTTCCATTACTTGCTGCAAATGACTGAGAGGTTCATGTAGGAGTATGTCACTCCTTCACTCATGCTGAGGAATAGGCATACACATTTACAGTTGTAGAGCCGTTAATGAAGACCTCAGTTTATTACTAATAGCAAAGGGAAATTGAGTTCACTTGTTCCATTTTACTCTGTGGAAATTAGTAAACTTACAGCTACTGGATAAGTTTCTTTAGAAGACTGAATAGGGAATTTTAGAAATAAACAGCAGGCCATTTTAATCGTACTCAGAGTAACTCATTATAATATTCTTCAACGTCACATGCAAGCCAGAGGTTAAGTGCTATTAGAATCCATTGTGTTGTATGTTTTGCTATTGTGTTTCTGCTAAATAGACACTAATTTTTCTAGTTTGTGAAGTTTGGTCCTCTCTTTCCTAGGAACCTCTTGTTTTTCATTATTGTCCTGATATAGTAATTTATCTGTGCTTGTGCCTTGGTCCTCAGTTTGCATTATTGACTCATTTGCCTTCTTCTCATTCTCACAGCCCCACCAGCAGTAGTAGGTATGGCTCCTCCTGTAATGTGAGTCAAGGAAGCTCTCAGATGAGTGAACTCGACCAGTATCATGAGCAAGATGATGATCATCGTGAGCGGGACTCAATTCATTCCTGCCACAGCTCGGTCAGCCTCTCCAGAGATGGCCTGGCAGGTTTTGGAGAACAAGAGAAAGCCTTAGAGTTGGGAGGAGAAGCAGAGAAGGGGAGAGCATGTGAACCCAAGGAGACCACAGAAGATGGCACAACCCATCCTCCTCCAGATCTGGTGCTACACAAGGACTATGTCATAGGCCCCCAGGAGAGGTAGGTGATGGCTTCCTCAGTTCTTGCTGTCTGTAGTATTACTGAATATAAGTGCTTTTCATTTGTTTCTCTGAAGCTGGGTATCGTAAGAGGCAAGACAACCATGCTCATGTCCGCACTGTTTCCTTTGAGTTTTGGTATGGTTCCCAAGATATTTTGGGGGATCTCTGAAGAACATTTGAGTTCTTTGTAGTTAATAAGCTGTATTGTGCCAGAGTCCCTTGAACCTGTAGCTTGTTTGTTTGTTTGTTTTTGGAGACAGAGTCTCAGTGTATAGTTCTTTAGGCTGGCCTTGACTCACTGCAGTATATAACCCAGGCTGACCTCAGGAATCCTCCTACAGGTGTGTGGCACCATCTCAGATCACATCTG
This sequence comes from Petromus typicus, assembly GCA_004026965.1. Classification (NCBI taxonomy): domain Eukaryota; kingdom Metazoa; phylum Chordata; class Mammalia; order Rodentia; family Petromuridae; genus Petromus; species Petromus typicus. Next base: position 22,820 of record PVIR01022581.1, read on the forward strand.
CAGTGCTTGACCCCACACACAGCAATCTCTGTGTATGAAATGTCCTGGGCCTTGCAAGCAATGCTTTTGGACCTTTGGCTGGCTTCCTACCCTGTCAGTATTTTAACTTCTGTTGTAAACTGGCTGTTTTGTTTTTCCGTCACTGAGAAAAATCAGAACAGAGTTAGGGAATTGATCTAGAGGATGGATTTAACCTATTCTTCCCTCCCTCAGGGCCCAGTGGTTGGTTTAGTAGTTTCTATCCATAAGAAGACAAATTTAAAGCTCACTCTCCTAGCAATCTTCTAATGGAGTTCAGTACAGAGTTTGAGTGTCATGGGTTGTCACTATTACTGATCTAAATTGGTTAGAGGAACAAAGAGGTTGATACACAACATCGTCCTCAGGCTTTGCACTGACATTTTGGGGGAGATAAATCTCATAGGAAGCTAGCATATGCATTATAGGGTGTTTAGTGACATCCATGGCCACTATCCCTAATGCCAGTAGCAACTCTCAAAATCCTCCAGCTGGTTATGATGGTGCATGTCTGTATCCCAGCACTTGAGAGGCTAACGAAGGAGTTTGAGGCCAGCCTGAGCTACACAGTGAAACCTTGTCTCAAAAAACAAACAAGCAAGCAAACAAAAAAGTAAGAAATCGGGGGGGAAAAGATTATCTTCAGACGTTGTCAGATTTTCCTTTAGGAGTAAACTTGCCTCCATTGAAAATCACTGGAGAAAAATGATAAGATCTGGGTATGACTTACATTATCAAATCTCAACCTCTGATAATAAAGCCAATTACATGGTAAAACTTAGGGAATGGTTGGTGCCTTTCATCCACCACTGCATTAGTGGATAAGTCATATAATTTTCTGAAGAAATAAATTTACTTGCTCTTCCCTTTCCGTGTTCTTGGTTTTTAGTCATCTTTGGGGCTTATTAACAGGAAAAACATGCAAGATGTCACTAATGTGGGCCTTGGATCACAGTGGTTGCTGTTGTTAGGACTGAGTCCTGGTAGAGAAGTAGAAGTGCCCAGATGAATGCTTTGTCCTCTTTACCTTCGGGTCCTGGCTGTGCACACGAAGCCCAGTTTTCCTCTGCCCAGAAGTGTCCATAAATATTTTAAAACAATTGAACCATTGAGTAGATAGTATTTATCAGAGCCTAGTATTTATTTTGCATGTACAGGTAGTCTGCTACTGTAGCTATTTGTTCAAATGGAGGAAGGAAAAGGGTTACTGCTAAGAATTAAGCACTAGTCCAGTAAGAACGTGGCAGATGACTTGCTAAAATATAAGGTAGTGTTTCTGCCTCAAAGGTACTTGTTAGAGTTCTTATTCATTTTACTGAGGGTACAAAATCATAGCAGGAGGGCACTTTCTGTGTAGTCTAGGAGTTGATAATTCTTCCAAAATACTTAGCGGAGCAAGAAGGGTTTGTAGGATCAAAGATCTGCCCTTAGAAAACTATGTAAAACCCCTATTATGGTTGGTTATGGATCTCGGGAGTTAGGAAAGAGAGGTTGAAAGACTTCTCTGGGCTTTCTACACTTGTCACTGACTCAAGACTTGCCTTTTTTTTTCTAGTGTCGTGACCCCAGACTGTTCCAATGAGCTGCTTTATTGGGCAAATGCAGGAGAAGGAAAAATAGGAACAGATGAAAAGCTAAAAGGAGCTGTCATTTTAGAGAGGAATTGTTTGCACATTAGGTATTCAGGACTGTGCTGTTTTAGTGGCCTGAATCACTAAACAAGTGTAGGCACGAGTGAAAACCATTTTATTTTAGACATTTGGCAGTCTTACCTTGAGAGCACTGTTACCTTGTGGCCTGAACTATTTTTAAGAAACATTCTTTCCTTTGTTACAAGTCTTCCTGAAGAGAATGCATCTTCACCGTTTACTCATGCCAGAGCACACTGGATCCGAGCAGTTACCAAGGTCCGACTCCAGCTGCAGGAGGTAGGAAATCTGTTCCAATGGTTGGGACAGTTCTTCTTTTGAAATTGGGAGACATATGGTGCTTGAGAAACAGTCGGTGATTAGTCATCTTCTTACATGTGCTTCTGGGAGTGTACAGCAATTAAGCCAGAGCCTTAAGAAATGGAGGTGGCCTTGGTTATTTGTATGCTGATTAATGGAAATCAAATAGACCCTGTGGGCTGAGAGTCTGGTGGTACAGTGTTTATTTATGTGTATCTCCTTGAAGCTATTTAAGTTTGATTTTAAGTGGAGGTCTATATCAAGACCTCTTTGGTCAGCTGTTTTCCCCCTTAGACAGTTAGTTCAAGTACTACTGAGTGACACATGTCTGGCCAGGAATAGGGTACAAAGATTTTCCTGCGATTCCCTAAATTAGGCTACCCATTAAGATCAGAAAACATGTAAAAAAAAAGGTAAAAGTAAAGTTAAATATTTTTCATTTTCAGTGTTATGAGATTAACATGTGTATTGATAAGACAGAATCCATGGGGAGGAGGGATGTTTTTGAACGATGACATGTGGTAGTCAGTAATGTAAAACTTGGAGATATTAACATTGCAGACATGTTCATGTGTAAATATACTCCCTTTTTTGTTGATTTTTCAAACATACTCTCTTAAAAATAATTTCAAATATAAGGAAAAGGTGGTTCTGTATCCCTTATTTCAGAGGTTGAAACTTCACATCTCCTTTATTATCTTTCTTCCCTTACAATTGATCTTTTTGTGAACCACTTGAGAGAAAGTGGGATACATGGTATTCTTCACTTCCAAATACTTCTGTCTGTGTTTCTCTAAAAATAAGGCTGTTCTCCTAAATACTCATAGTTAAGGGCTGGGATTTAACTCAGTGGTTCCAGTGCCTGCCTTGCAAGTGCAAGGTCCAGGGTTCCATCCCTGGTATCCGCCCCCCGCCCCAAATATCCAAATCGTGAAAACACTATAATCAGGACCCCAGACAAATCTGACCAATAATTCCAACAATGTCTCTTTTTCCTTTCTGACGCAAAATCTCATCCAAAATGACATGTTGCACTTAGTAGTTATAGATCTTTAAGATCTTTAATCTCCTTTACTCTGAAACAGCTCCTCACCAGTTTTCCATCCTCAACAATTTTAAATGGTATTGGCCTTTTCATTTTGCAGTGTGTTCTTCCAATTCGGTCTATTCAGCATTTCTTCAGGTTTAACTCAGGCCAGCCTTTATTGGTTAAGAATTACACAGAAACCATAATATGCTCCTTCCTTACATTACATGATGTCAGTCTGTCTTGCCATTTATAATCTTGTCTTAAATCATTTGATTAAGTGTGTACAGTTTGCACACGTTTCACCACTGTCACGGCATACATTTTCCTTTGTAATTAGTGTTTTGTAGTGCAAATATGTGATACTGTTGATATCTTGTTTCTCATCAAATCTCTACTAGGTATTCTCTGATAATCTCCTATCTGAAGCTGCCACCTCTAATAGTGGTGGCCAAATAGTAACCTTATATCTCTTCTGCATTAATTAGTTGGTATTTTAGAAGGAGATTTCTCTTTTCTCCTGTTAATTTATTTTGTGGTTGCGTGGGCTTATGGATTCTTACATGATTATTACATGAGTTGTAGTCCATTATTATCTATTTTGATGTTCAAATTGTTCTAGCCTCACCTCACATAAGCATCCTATTCTGATCTCAGAGGTGGAAGGTAGTATTTTAATAATTATTGAAAAGGTGACCACTTTGGAGAAAACCATTTTCTTTCTTCTTTTTCTTTTTGTACTTGGAATAGAATTCGGGGCCTTCACACCAAACTGTATCCCCATCCATTTTTTTAAATGTTGATGCAGGGTCACATTAAATCACTAAATTGCCCAGGCTGGGCTCAAACTTCATATCCTTCTGCCTCAGCCTCCCGCAGTGCTGGGATTACAGGCACATGCTACCTACCACTCCTAGCTGGAGAAAGTATTTTGAACACAGATGTTTGAAAATGCTTCTATTTATATAAATATTTTTATGGACTATTTTGTTATCTGAACAATGAGTACTACCAATAAAAACATATCTGCATGCTTTAAAATACATTAAAAATGTATTAAGACATTAAAAATCTAATGATAAATTTCAGTGAGAGTTGAACTTGTTAAAAATAACCAAAATAGGGCCATGGATTTAACTCAGTGATTCCATCGACTGCCTGGCAAGCTCAAGGTCCTGAGTTTGATCTCTGGTAACAACATATCACAATGCTCCTAGTACTTGGGAGGCAGAGGCAGGAAGATTGCTGTGAGTTTGAGGCTGGTCTGGGCTACATAGCAAGTTCAAGGCCAGCCTGAACTACAAAATGAGACCCTGTCTCAAAAAAAAAAAGTGCCAGGGAGTTAGCTCAGTGATTCCGGTGCCTGTCTTGCAAGCGCAAGGGCCCAGGTTCCATTCCCCAGTAACCACATACAATATTGGGCATGGAGACTTACCCCAGCAGCAACTAGTACCACATACCACAGTGCCGGGCGTGGTGGCTCACGCCTGTAATCCCAGCACTCGGGAGGCAGAGGCAGGAGGACTGCTGTGATGTGAGTTTGAGGCTGAGCTCAGGGCCAGCCTGAACTACAAAGCAAGATCCTGTCTCAAAAAAAAAAAAAAAAAAAAAAATTTCTGACTCTTGTAAACTGTTGACTGATGTCAGAGAAGATAATTTATTATTCAAATTTCAAAAATATCTTCGAAAGGGGTCAGGGATTTAGCTGAGTGGTTCCGGCATCTGCTTTGCAAGCGTAAGGACCTGGGTTCAGTCCCCAGTAACCACATACAACAATGCTGGATGTGGAGACTCAGCCCACCAGCAATCAGAATCACATACCACACTGCCAAGTGTGTTGGCTCACGCCTGTAATCCTGCACTTGGGAGGAAGAGGCAGGAGGATTGCTGTGAGTTCAAGGCTAAGCTCAGGGCCAGCCTGAACTACAAAAGCAAGACCATGCCTCAAAAAATAAGTAAATAAATAAGTAAAATAAAAATAAATATCTTTGAAAAACTGACATGTAGGAACCAATTACATTTTTTTTTTTTTTTTAGGTGTTTTTTGAGACAGGGTCTCGCTTTGTGGTTCAGGCTGGCCCTGAGCTCAGCCTCAAACTCACATCACAATCCTCCTGCCTCTGCCTCCCGAGTGCTGGGATTACAGGCGTGAGCCACCACGCCCGGCACTGTGGTATGTGGTGCTGGTTGCTGCTGGGTGTGGGTCTCCACACCCAGTATTATTATGTGGTTACCGGGG
>PVIR01022582.1:0-28104 GCA_004026965.1 Petromus typicus
TATTTTGTCTGTCTTGTCAAAGAATGAGCACTTATTAGTTCCATTATTTTGTATCATCATCTATTGATTTCTCTTTATTCTTTAATCATTTTCTTATGTTTACATTTTTATAATTTCTTGTATTAGTCAGATTCAAGTATTTTCATTTTTTTCTCTTACTATATGTCTCTTAAGTATTTATATTTATAATTTATGAAAAAAATACAATAAAATTTTGTAACAAAATAGTAAGAGATGAACCAGCAATTTAGTTCAGTGATTCTAACACCTGCATTACAAGCGCAAGGTTGTGAGTTCAATCCCTGGTACAAAAAAAAAAAAAGGAAAAGAAGAGAATACCAGCAGTTACTAAAGCATATATCATTATCGTCAGTGGTTTCTCAGAAAAAAAGATTCTCTTACACAGAAACAGATAATAGCCTAAGGTTTTCATTTGAATAAACTAGGAGTAATTAGAAGTGTAAAGGTAATGAATTAGCAGATAGTATAAATCATCTTTGAAACAGCAGAATTGGTGATTTGGGGAATTATTTTGACTTCTCCTACTTACTATTTATCTATTTTCTGTTTTGTTCCATATATATTGATTTTCTAGCTCAAGAGAATTAAGACAATATTTAAGCTTGTCTGTCTGACTTATCCCACTTAAACTTGGGTTCACAAGTTACAGCCATTTGTCTACAAGTTACTCAATTTTATCTTTTGAGGATAGTGTAATACATTATTGTGTATAAATATCCTATTTCTTTATGCATTCATTTGTTGATGGGCATGTTTACAAAATCTAGATATTATAAATTATACTACCCTAAACATAAGCATTCTCTGCCTATCCTACATACTTGATTTAGTTTCTAGATGATTATTTTTTAAAATTTTCTGGAATTTCCAGTGGTATACTTCTGATACAATAGTTCTTTCCATAGTAAGACTTTTATTCTAATTTGTGTTGTATTAAAGTTTAAATATTTTTACCTGTAATATTTTTAATTTTTGTGTTGGAGGAATCACCTCAATGTCAAGTAAATGATAAAACTTTAAAATTTCAAGGGAATTTGAAGAGAATTTATATTTCTGTATCCACTGCACAGAGTTTGATGTGTATCAGTTACATTTATTTTTCCTTAAGTGAAATAGCCAAAGATCACTCCAGGAGAACAGCAAGGATTGTATACTCAGAGCTCACAGATGGAGAGAGGCAGTCACCATCAGCCGAATACTACAGAGTCTCAAAGACAGAGGGAGATGTAGGAAAACATTAGAGTAGAAAAAGAGCAAAAGCTTCAGCCTTGATCTGAGTGGAGCTTGTTGACTTGAGGAAGCAGGAGTCCACCTAGCTAGACACAGAGCATCCCATGTTAGCTTGGGATCTTGTTGGACTTTCTGTAGTTGGTGCTGAGTTGAAAGCAGGGACAGATTAAGGAAGCTGTCGGTTACGGACCAAGTCTGGTCCCTCAGTTCTGACAGCTGCTCAGGTTCCAACACGGATGTGGTAGGCATGTCGCTTACAATTCTTGTTATACATTTGTCTATTGTCTATTTTTCTTTTCTGCCAGTATATTAACTTATATCCAAATGTCGAACCAACTGAGGTAAACTACATTTGATTCAGGTTGTATAATCCTTTTTATCATGGTGGATTTAAGCACTAAAGTTTTGTTAAGGATGTTTACATCTCTTTTTAAAAATTTATTATTATGAATTTTTCGCTGTTATGTTGTATCCATGTATATATGAAAATAATTAATTGTCATACAGAACTCAGAAAATTGAAAACTAAAATTTTATTCCTTACCTTTAACTTCCAGCTTTCTTTTTCTGATTCTACTGATTTATTTTCTTCCACCATCCACCAACTTAACAAAGACTACAAAAATGTGTCAAATATATCCTATCTTAACTCATTACTAAGTGCTAATGGTTTGCACTTTGATACAATTCCTAACATTTATTAGTATAGAGTTTAGTACTAGTTTCTTGTCACAATGTATAGATCACAAAACTATGGATAACAGGCTAAAATACATAGCAAAGACAATTAAGACCATATCAGTTTACTCCAGCTTCTGAATATTTTCCTAGTGAATCTCAGTTACGGCCTCCTTTCTTGCCAGATTTGTAATACTTGAACATAGTTAGAAATGACAAATTTTTTAGAATGAAGCTGACTTGTTTAAAAACCTACTTTCCATCTTGTTCCTGCTTATTTTTTACCATCTTCTTGCGTGAGTTCTTGTCTTCCAGCTGTTCTCTAACCATGTGTTAAAAATTTCACCTCATCCGCCAATCTAATTTCCCACAAGATCCTAGTCTCTTCTTCTTCTTCTTCTTCCTCCTCCTCCTCCTCCTCTTCTTCTTCTTCTTCTTCTTCTTCTTCTTCTTCTTCTTCTTCTTCTTCTTCTTCTTCTTTGAAAGTCATCCTTATTTGTTTAAACACAGTTCAGGTGTTATCTTCACTCTGCCATCTCGGTGGTCTAGCCCTCAATGGCACTTAATACTGTAACATATAAAGTATTATGCAAATGTTATATATTTTTTGTTTTTGAATTCCTCTTAAATGGAGACAGGAATCTATGTAATTGTCCATTTTACTTGGATTTTCCAGTTAGAACTTCAGCCAAGACTGGCTTAAAGTAGCATAAAGGAACTCTGGAAAAAATGTCACTAGCATTTTTAATGTATCTGCAAAAAAAAAAAAGGAAAAATTAAACAAAAATTTAAAGCTTGAAACTTGGATATGAACTTAGTGGGATTATTTTTTTTTCAGACATTCATATACAGCAACACATACAGAAATCATTTCACAGATTGAGACTGTTTCATATATATAAATTAGTGAGACTTCTATGAGTTATGAAGATGTCAAATCCTGTTGTATATATAAATCAGTGAGACTTCTATGAGTTATGAAGATGTCGAATCCTGTCATTTGTTTTCTAGGGTTCATCAAGTGCAGGAAAAATTTCTACTTGAATTACATCAAATTAAAATCTGTAAATGTATGGTGCAGTATAAATGTTGAGTCTGTAAAATTCATGCAAGTAATTTATTCAAGAATGACTTCCTTGTCTCAACATTTGTATGGTGGTAACATTTTGTGTTTTTAACACATGGTGATGTGCAGTGTTATATGATGCTGTATCATCTTTCAAACATCATTTGTACCAAATAATCTAGCTTATTTATTATCTCTATGACCCTCTGCAAGACTTGTAGATAGATTTTTGCTCCTTAAAATATCATAAGTTTAGACACTGAATGTCAAACAACATAATAAATAAGAGTGTATTCCACTGATGGTCAAAGTGCTAACCTGAAACTTCACCCTTGCTGAAGGAATTATCTAGTACAATCAAGAACTCTTTGTACTCCAGTGAGTTAGTTACCTATTTTTGTGTGACAAATTTTCAAACTCTTGATGTCCAGAACTGTAGAGGATGACATGATAGTATGTCTTTGCATTGAAAGTTTGGAGTCAGTTGGTTCATAGCAACAGCTGGAAAAATCTGAGTATTCTTATTTGATGCCACGACGTGGCTTTCTAAGGTGCTGAAGGTGACACACCTGTTGGCCCCCTGAGGAGCCACTTATACTTAGGTTCTGGGGAATGGTCTGAGGTCTTTCAGGTTCTTTGTGAGGGTCTGATGGCCTAGTGCCTGAAAGATTTACTTGTAGCTGTAAAATCATTTATACTTAAATGGACATACCTTGAGGATATCCTCATAAGTGAAATAAATAGGTCACAGATAGGTAAATATCACATCTTTTCTCTGGTATGAGAAAAAAAGATGTAAATGAGTCCTAGAATTGTATGTTATATATTGCGATATTAAAAATACTCAAAGTAAAATAGGGGGAAGGGGGAAAATAATGAGATTATAACAAAAAAGAAAGGAAACAAATTTTATGTTTATGGGGGCTGGTAGGGTGGGTAGGGCTATGGGAAAAAATGAGAATTAAGTTGTGTCTTATACTGGTACAAATCTCCATTATGGAGTGCAATCATGATGCATTTATGTAATGTACCAATAAAGATTTCAACAAAAAAGGAAATAAGACAGAATGTATAAATGCATTTTCTAATCACAACAACATTTTCTTATTTTTCATGTTGTTTCTCTCGCTTAAAATAGGGGATTCAAAATAGCCATGTAGCCAAAAATTCTGATGCACAAAGGTTGAAAATATGTTCTTATGAGAGAGAAATAAACTCCATATAACTCGAGTTTTTAAAATAGAAATAGTACAACTCAGAAAGAATACTACACTAAGATCTAAAAGTATTCTAAATAAACATGTTTCATGTATATTCAAAAGTAGAAAAAATGTTGTAGTTTGTCTTGACATTGGAACCCATTACTCATATCCTCTTTACCTATGATGAGGTGATCATAACCTTCATATCATTATAAATTTAAAAACAAGCAATTAATACATTATATTCCTATAGAGAGACCTTTGACCACTGTGTAAAACTGAATAAATTGCTCATGAAAAAGAAACTGTGCATTAATCAGAAAGAGAAGAACTGGTCTAATTTCTCAAATCAGTACTAGTTTTTTAAAGCAAAGGTCTTTCTGCTAAGCCAGAATTAATGTTGGTGTTCATTATTTTCAGAATCATTTACCCTATTGAGCAGTAGCTCTTACTGATCAAAAGACCTTGGCAAAAAATACTCGCAAACTTTGAATATTGTACATGCTCTTAGATTCTTATGTGAGGTACCCTTGATTATTCTTCTCCATTTAGGAATAAATAAAATAAGGCATTTAAGTGGTAAAGTTTTACTTATATTTTTAGTTTTATGGTAACATAATGCAAATGTGCCTCTGGCAACCATCAACTTTGAAAGAAAGGCTGACACATTTGAGTGTCACTCCTGAGTCGGTAGCCAGCAGCTAAAGGACTATACAACCTCTTAACATAAACTGAATCCCTGACAAGGTTCTCCTCTTTCTAAAATCAATTATTTAGAGAACAGTAGTCTTTCTAAACTAAAATGATAAAATTTGAAATCCAACTTACTTGTGGCACTGAAAATGCTCCCACTAACGACCTACCCAGAATTTTGAGTGCATTTGAAATGTACCTTAAATTCAAGAAGTCCAACAACTGTTCAGTGTATTATTCAGATCCCTTAAGTTGCAGCCCAAATAGTTCACTACTAGCTGAAAACTTATGTGATAAGTTCTGAGGTTAAGTCTAGAACACTAGCGGCAAAGATCTAATGCTGACCACACTTCTTTATTCTCATTCTGTACTGGTTGGCTTTTCCTGTTTTATATTTCAGTCTAGTGTTTACTAACATGCTCTTGCAAAACATAGATGTCAGTAATTTATCTGAGATTCAACCAGACAGTGTCTTAAATTTTATAACTATGAGAACCAGAAAAGCTGAAAGTCCTAAATAAACACAAAGAAATCTTACTACCACAGCTTGCTCTCCAGGGCCAAATGAACTCCAGGACATTCCCCAAATTACTTCTAGACTTAGGTCTAAAACTATTAATTTATTGTCTTTTAACCATTCATTTTTATCCACTCACTGTTGTCTGTTTTGAGTTGGAATTTAGATTCCTTGCTGTCTAAAACATTCTTTTTCTTGGATGAAAATTAAGGGATTTACAAACTTTGAAAAACATTTTAAATTTTTCAGTTAAAAAATCCAAAGCCTTCTCTGCAACTGGATTTGTAAATATGGTCTTTAAAAAATCAGTTGTTAGGCAGGCATGGTGGTACTTGCCTATATTACTAGCACTCCAGAAGCTGAGGCAAGAAAATTGCTACAAGTTCCAGGCAACCTGAGCTTCACAGTGAATTTAGGGTGAGCCTTGACTATACAATGAGACCTTGTCTCAGCCCTCCCCACCGAAATGTCAAGTGCTGTAAGAAGAAATGATCAAGTAAGGAATTCCTAGTAGGTACAGATTCTTGTTCTAGATATTTACATTTCATCTAATAATTCAATATGGTGCTGCTCACATGCATTATCAAGAAGGAGACTGAGACTCATTAGGTCTAAATCCTTCCAGAGTCAGTGAAACTGATGAACTCCCTCCACAGTAAATGTGGTGTAGAAAATAGAAGATAACTGACTATATATTCAATTACTGAAAATTGAAAGGAAAATCAGTATTGATTAGTACTTATCCAATATGATTATATTAGGGAACATTTGGCACTGTTTAGAATCAGTTTGGGTTGCAATAGGAGTAGGAAGTGGGTGTTACTGGTGTATTCTCTCTCTGTGGAAGTCAGTGATGTTACTAAAAAATCCCAGTTCACAAAAAATTACTCCAGAATAAAGAATTATTAATTCCTAAATGTCAGCAGTGGTGAGAATTTCTTGTGTAGACTGAAAAAAATAGACATTTTAATACTTGTGAGACAATGCTCATAGCACTATCATTCTTCAGACCTAAAATCCTATATTCATGGACAAATGGGATGATCCTAGGAAGTTATTAAATGTAATCAGTCACCAATGAGACCACAAGATTCCAGGATCAAATCTGAGAAGTGGCTCCTGTAAACTGAACACATCGATGGCATATGCTTTGCACAGACACAGTATTTCTTAATGAGGTTTTCTTAAAAATATACATAAATTTGAAAATATAACTCATTTAATGATAGAATAAAATACCCTATTTCAAGATACAATTTTCACATTTAGTTATTTGAGGAATAATTATACTCATTATAGTGTTTATTAAATAAAAACAGCTTGGGGACAAATTATCATGATAAGGATTCTGAGAGATTTTAAGAAGTGTATGTTACTATGTTATCAAGATAACTGTTAGACTACATGTTGGAGCATATGCTCATAATCTCACTATTCTGAGGCTGAGGAAGGGGGATCACAAGTTCATGCCCAGTGTGGGCAACTTAGTAAGACCTTGGTCTCAAAATAAACTTCAAAAACTTTAAAATTTTGAAAAAAATGGTAGGCTCATCTATCAATAGGAAAAATTGATTCTTATAAAACATTTTATATCTTTAATAAGGAAATGACTTTAATAAATCTTTATAATTCAAATATATTTTGAGAAAGATAAGTCAGCATTACAGAAAACATCAGAGACTATGATAAATTAAATGAAGCTCTATCACATTTAATTACCAAAAGTACATAGAATTGTATAACATCATACAATTAACTTTTTAATTGACTTGATAGGTATATTTTATATGTACATTATAATGACATTTAACATTGATAATTTGTACCTATACAAATACATCTTCTCATTTTTTGCCTTTTCCCCTACCCTCCCTACCACCTCCATCCCCCTCTATACAAGCTTTTTTTCTTTTAACTATCACATTTTTTCTTTTCTCCTTTACTTTCCCCTACCAGCCCTTTCCCTTTTGCATGTTTCTTCCTATTTCACATTATCTATTATACATTTTGATATTCACTTACACCTTCAGTTTTTCATACTAGAGAAAAGATATGGTACTTACATAACTGTGTCCTATTTTTCCTCTAATCAATAGGTTCTCAAGATACATCCATTTGAGTATAAATGACTTAAATTTATCATTCTTAATGGCAAAGTAGTACTCCTTTTTACTAAAAAAAACCCAACCAAACAACCAAATAAACAAAAATTTTATGTATACCATCTCCTCTTCATGGTCATTTGGACTGTTTCCAAGATCTAGCTATTACAAACTGGGCTCACATTTGTTGCTGTGGTGTGATTATTTTAATTCTTTCGTGTATATACCTAGCAGAGAAATAGCAGGATCAAATGGGACCTTGAGTCCTAGTTTTTAAAGGAATCGCCACACTAATTTCTATAGTGCTTGCACCAGTTTACATTCCTGCCAACAGGGGAGGTTTCTTTTCTCCCCACAGCATTTGTTGTTGTTGGTTGATTACTTGATAATAGCCATTTCTTTATGGATTGATTAACTTTGTATCTTAAGCATTTTTCCTAATGTGTTAAGAAATCTAATTAGTAGGAAATTATCTTAGTTTTCTGAGAAATTGAGGGTGACTGAAAATATTTTCCATTAAAACGGAGTCCTAACTTTTTGGGGGTGGGGGGAACTGTAAGAAAACACTATCATCTAGGTGATTAAAGAGCAGTTCTTCTCACAAGTGTGGAGACTGGAATGTCTAGATCTTGTTGCTGACAAAGGCAATGTCTGGGGGAAGTCTGCCACACAAAACAGATGATCTGCTTCTCAGGATGTCTTCACATAGTAGGAAGAGAATGCACAGTGGTCTCTTCTTAAAGACTCACTGTTTCATGGGAGATCCAAATTCAAGAATTCATCTGAGCCTAATTAGTTTCAGAAAACGACTTCCAAACACCAAACATAATAACTTGTAGGAGTTCACCATACTACTTTTGGTAACATAAATTTGCATTACATAACCATTATTAATTCATTTGTAATTTTATACTTTTTAAAAGTATAAGCTTAAATATCATTTTAAATCTTACCTAGATTTTTTCACATTGATAACTGAAATCTTTGTTAATGATAACTTGATCTTAATCCTAAATATATAGTTTTCTCATTGGTAATACACTTTTCAATGTTTATCAACTATTTGATGTAAGTATTAGAGCATTTTAACATAGTTCCAAATAGAAAGGAATATAAAGTGTGTTTTAATATTCCTTTTTAATATTTTTTATTGCTCTGGTAAACACAAATGAGGAAACATTAATATAGTACTAACTTTGCATGTCTTAAATAATTCTAGTGTCCTTACGGAACTTTCATAAATCAGTATGTTTCAGATGTTACAGAGCTGCAGCTACATTTTTTCAAAGCAGAGACATTTTCACACTCATCTGAAAATTATGCCCTCACTGCAGGATTCTTTTTTATTTGAATTCTACATATGAATCACTTCTAATCAGAGAATAGCATGGAAATCAAATGCAAAGCAATACAATCTCATAGGGAATGATTCTTTCTAAATCTCCATATTTTAGAAGTTTTATTAATGTATATTTAGGGTACATAATGATCATATTCCTTGCCAGAAGTTGGTGCATATGCATAACACATCTGAATTATTTTTGCACTCTATTAGCCCACCCTTTCTGCCCACTGCTGACCCCTTTCCCATCTGAAACAAAAATCTATTGCCCTATATACTATTACTTTCCTTTTGTTTCGCTCTTATAGTTTTTTTCAATAAGTTTGTAACTGTTGGTTACATGAGATAGACATATAATACAAGAATTAAGTGAAAATCGAAGCAAATCTATATGAAATGAATATGTATATCAAGACCTGTATATATAGATATCCAGAAAAACTATTTATAATAGTTGAAATGAGAAATGAACCCAAATCCAAAAGTGACTATTTTAAAAAGTAGCAAAAGCAAATATGGTGGAGAACACTGATGATCCCAGCATTCTGTGAAGCCAAAAAGTAGAGTCATCAGCTGGAGCCATGCACGGGCAACTTAGTGACTTGGGGAAGTCCTCCCTCCAGGTGAAAAATAAAGAACAGGGTGTGTAGTTCAGTGCAAGGGCACTGGTTTCAATATCCAGTATTACAAAATAAATATGCCATGTACCAATAAAAGGGAATAGTGTTTTATAATGCATATATATATTACACCATAAAGCAACCTCAAGACATTCTTTTGAGTGAAAGACATCAAAGAGGAAAGCATCTATGAATCCTAAAGCCTGGAGGAACTAAAAGGTACTGAGAACCACAAGCACCTGGACACGGACATTTCCTTCTGCTATCTGGTGGGAGCCCAGCTGTGCTGCAGCCTTGTTTAAATAGAAGATTCAGCGAAGCCAACTTATAATGTACAGACACTGCAGCATTGTCAATGTGTTGTTTTAAGTCATGAACTATTCTATATTTTAATATAGAGCAAAAGGAAAATACACTTATAAAGCCATTTGCAAATTTCTCCTGGAGACAAGAAAGAAATATTCTTGTGTCATTAATCTAGCTTCCTCATAGTTAATAATGATATCATGTCTTCAGAGGTCTTTGATAAACTCAGTTATCAACCTTTATGGTTCTCAGCCCTTGAACTTGAATTTGTATCAGGTCACACTAAAAACAATAAAAAATTCACATGATCCACTATGACTCAATACTCAAGAATTTAAGGTATAATCTATCCAAATTAAGATGATAATTTTGAATCTATTATGTATCAGTTATCTTGAAAAGAAACAAACAATAACATCATTCCCTGATGAGCAAAAGGCAGAATGAGTAAAGGAATGATTAGACTTTGGGCTAAAAGGGAAGACGAAGAGAATTAGAATCCTAATGTGAGAGATGATCATGGCGCCAAAAGAATTTTGGTCCCAACCAAGAGATATCAAAGAAGAACAGGGAAACAGATACTGGCTCCATTTCCCAGCATCAGCCAATGCAGAATAGCCAACTTATTAACAATAAGAAGCTGACTCAAGTTGAAATGCTGTGAGAGTAGAAAATCTGGGATAAAACTATATTAACTCAAGAGTGAATTAATAGAAACATCTATTTTCAGAAATGACATAGATGAAGCATATAAAAATTTAGAGAAGACTTAATAGGGATCTGACCAAAGTGTACAAAGAGGTAAAATTGGAGACAGTAAAATAACTAAAAGGATGACAAGAGGGTATTAATTGCACAGTCAATGCTGAAAGTACTACAGATGATTCTTATACAATAAGTCCCCATTCGAACTGCAGATTTCACACACACACACACACAGAAACACACACACACACACACACACACACACACACACACACACACATATATATATATATATATATATATATATATATATATATATATATACCTTGCATTAGAGACCTTGTGGACAAGTTGTGGGAGGTAGCTGAAATGTCTGCTAGTCATTGTAACAGTTGTGCCACTTTGTGCTTACTGTACAGTGTGATAGTGTACATTAGTATAATGCTCAGTCAGAGCCCAGGAAGTCCAAAGCAAGAAAGGCAGTGGTGATGTGGAGAGGCTGCTAGGATGAGCAAAGCAGTAACCATGGAAACAAAAGTGAGAATAATGGAGAATTGGACTGAGGTGAAAAGACGATAGATATTGCTCATTCTTGTGCATGTGTGTTTAATGCTTCACGTTTTACGTTTGTGGTGAAGTGTATAAGACTCATTTTGTTGGACTTATAACAAGTCTGAAAACAATCTGGAAAAGAACTTGTTTATAAGTGGTGGACTTATAATAATGCAGGGAGCACAGCAAGGAATAAAAAAAAACATAATCTAACTTACTGTTTTGTATATTATAATGTTTTGAGAGACTGTGTTTTGCTTATATGAAAAGGGAACAAAACCTAGTTTCTAGTTTTAGGGAAGATCTAAGTTTCTATTGCACATTTCAAAAGGTGAGGCTTTTACACAGTGTATGAATATAATATTCAAATCATGCATTACACACAGAGGGCTTCAAACAGAATTATTACTGATATTTCCTAGTGGCTAGAGTGCTACCTTTGGGAGGATTTTTGAAATCAGGTTCAACTTCAGTAGAAAGTTTTATATTAATGTAGTTATGTTTTGCATGATGCAAGAAGAAAGATGAAAGCTATACAGTACCTGGTTTAGGAGTTTATCTTATAACACCGCTGTGTGCTCAAAATTAGTGTGATCACCAAAAATGGCTATGTCCAATACCTGATGATATATGAGTGCAATTAATGGAAACATAGTAGTTTTCATGTCAGAGAGTTTTATTGAAAACATTAGAGCTCCATTTTGTACTTCGTTGTGGATTAAAATAGAGAAAATACATTATTAAAGGATTTCACTTAAAATAAGATTTTTCTGACCATGGTCACAGATATTTAAATGTAATATTGCATTAGAAAGAGAAGTCATGAATATTTCTTAATTCATCAAATTTTATTAAATTGATTATATTCCACACTTTCAGCTATCCTTTCAATGAGAATTATTACTTTAATTATAGTAGTTAGAATTTATACATTGTAGTATTTTCTCTGAAAATCTTTTAATTTTAAGATGCTTATTCATTTTTCATGCATGAAACTTAAGATCTCGGTTACATTCTAATGATCTAGTCAATATATTTAAATTTCAATATATTGAAATATATATATTGTCAATATTATATATTGTCAATATATAAAATGTAGACTAAGAAAATTTTATTTTTAACTATATCATTACTTAGTAATAATAAAAATATTTTAAACGTTTGATATTGATAGATAGGACCAATTCCTAAAAGTCTATTATTTTGGCCAGAGTTGTAGCTCAGTGGTCCCTCACCTGCCTGGCAAGTGCAAGACCCTGATTTCACCCCCCAGTACTGGGAATATCAATAACAACAACAAAAACAACAAAAAGTCAATTATTTTGTGTTTAATCTCATTCAATCCTGTTTGTGTTTTGTGGTCAGATATGATTAGTATAGAGGAAATGTTCATAATAACAATTTTCAGCAAGTTCTATCAACATAAACCTGTATTAGCAATAGCATAGCAACTTTTGAAATCTAGCAATTCATATCCTGCATTTGACTAAGATATTTTACTGCCAATCTGAATAAACTTCAGAATCACATGGAGAGTTCAAAGCAGTGAACTTCTTTAGTTCTAGCCCCCTTCAACTAAATCAGAATTTTGGGGATATAGGATTCCACAAGTATTTAAAATCCCTCATAGATGCAAATAATCAGACAGGCTTGAAAACCATACATGTGAAATACATATATGTATGTGTCTGTGCCTTTGTCTGTATTGCATGTATTTGTGTTGTGTCTTTAGGTTGGAGATAGCAAAGAAAAAGTTCTTGTGATATATGTGCTAAGGGCACATGTTATTGGAGGTACAATTCCAATACATTCCTTTTAAATAGCCTCTTAATTATACTGACTAAAGTCCACATTTGGATAACTTCTAGTCTTTTCAAATGACTTTTGAAGATAACTCTCAAGAACTTCTGAGCATCTATTGATAGGTTTATACTAAAGGCTGGTATATTTGGCTTCACCACCAACATGACATCCCTTCATTGAAATAAAAAATAAATGTTAGGTCTTAAGTTAAAATTTCCATAGGATTTCACCTGAAAACAAACAAAAAAATAATTAATTAACTATATGATATGCTTCTGAGGATCATTTTCAAACATCTCAAATATGAAATAAAAATTCTTCTTGGAAGTGAACTTATTGAGAGAGGTGGAAACTAACAGGAAATCAGTGCATTTAGACAAAACCCAAACACTCATATGCATTATTTAAGGAATCTTAATATCAAACAAGGATAATACCTAACCAACTTCAGATATCACCCAAGGATTCATAAGATGATATAATAATCTGAGTGAAAAACATTAAAAAGAATGTTAAAAAGCTTTAATGAAATAAAATATAAAATACAGATAACCATGTTAGTCAGTAAAAAAGGAGAGTAAAAACAGAAATTTTAATAGAGGTAAAAATGTACAATTAATCTAAATTTTCAAGAAAGATATTATGAATGTAGATTCTTAGGACTCACATCCAGGAATTCTGATGCAGGAGGCCTGGTGCAATGGACATGAATCTGACTTACAGCAAACTTCTCACTTGAGTCAACTGATCAACTTAATATAGATCAGAATTACCAATTCAGGAAGTATTGAATTGGTACTTAGTTGAAACAGGAAGTATTCAACTCTTAATATGTGAATATGAATTCTGTTTCTGTCCCTGATAAATTAAACTGGATGAAGAATATTACTTAGGCTGTTTAGGCTTCAGTGTAAAATGAAGAACAGGGACCAGAATAAGATGGCTTGAATTTATTGCTCCTCAAATCGAACGGCCCATAGGACTCCTCCCAGCATGGCAGTTACCAAGGACTGAAAACAACATGATCTTTTCTGGAGAAAACCTAAATCACTCCACCGAAAGACTCTAGAATTAATAGCCAAATTCAGGAAAGTGGCAGGATGTAAAATGTACATTCAAAAATAAGTCACTTTTCTGTACACCAATAAAGAGAGGAACTAGTAAATAATAGTAATAATAAAGAGAAACTATTAAAACAACATAATCTCAATAGTATGTTACATATTTAGTAATTCATCTAAATAATGGAAAGACTTCTGCAAAGGAAAATATAGAACTCTGAAAACAAATTGTTAGAAAATGTAAAGATGTCCCCTTTCCTGAGTAGGCAGAAACAGTATTGTCAAATTGATCACACTTCCAAACTGATATACAGATTTAATGTAATCTGAATCAAAATACCAATAACGTTTCTCATAGAATTAGAGAAAACACTCCTAAAAGACATATAGAAAAGAAGAAAGCAAGAAAAAATAATCTTGAGCAATAAGAGCAAAATAAGAATTATATAATCCCAGACTTCAAATCATACTACAAAATCATAGTGGTAAAACTGGCAGATATAGATATGTGGATCAGTGGAACAGAATGGAGTATGCAGAAATAGCCTCAGACACACTTACCCAGCTGACCTTTGACAAATGGCCAAAAAGTATGCTGGAGGCAAGATACCTTCCTTAGCAAATGGTGCTGGGAAAATTGGCTATATGTACACAGTAAATTTAATCTAGACCAATACCTCTCACCATGTGCAAAATTAGCATCAAAATAGAGTGAAAATCGAAATGCTCAAAGAGAAACACATAGTCTGCTGGAATATAAAATGTGCAGAAGACTGGAAATCATAGGTATAGGAAAAGACTTCGGAGTAGAATTCTGACTACACAAGTCAAATAACAACAGTCAATGGGTGAGGCAATATCAAATGAAAATTTTAGTGCACAGCAAAGAGAACTGTGAAGAGAGTATAGAAACATGTTACAGAAAGGGGCATTTTTGCTAGGTAAATCTTGAATAGAAGATTAGTATTTATGCTATATGAAGAACTCAAAAACTACCTCCCCCAAATAAAAGACTCAATGAAAAAATAGGCAATTAAAAGGAATAGACATTTCAGAGAAAAATAAAGTCAACAAATAAAAGCACAAAGTGCAATTGGTCTTGTCCAAAGGTATTCTAACTCAGGGATTCCCACCGCACAGCCCACATAGGCTTGTATTAGTCCACAGCCTCCTGGACTGAGTGTGGACCACAAAGTGAATGGGAAAGTGACCAAGCTAAGCTCTGTGTGTATTTACAGCTCTTCTTAATGAAGGTCAGCAGAGTCCCTAGACTGTCATGGAAGCAAGAACTTTACTGTGAATGGCAGATGTGAAGGATCTGGATTGCACTGTTCTTATAAACAGTGTTGCACTGTTGTTATAAATCTAGTAGCTTATGATTTGAAGTGGAGCTGAGGTAGTGATATTAAAACTGAGGAGCAGCTGAAAATACAAATTAGTACTAGCAGAGAGGTCTGCCACTTCAGAGACTATAATTAACAAATTGCCTTTATACTCATAGCAACCCAATAAGTTAGTGACAAATGACAACTAAGCTGATCTGGTTGAAGGCTCTAAATTGGCAAGGGAATTGAGGGACTCCAAGTGTAGCACCGCCTACATAATTTTAAATCAGTATCTGACCTTTATTTGAGTCCACATAGCCTTCTCATTATTTTATGTACTATTTCCATCCAAGACTCATTTTGGCATGATGCACTTACCCAATAATACCTTAGGTAAAGACAAAGTCTAAACCATGCCAAAATGAGTATAAAATAAGAGTCACTGCAGTTTCTTTAAAAAAGGGAAAGGATGCAAAGATGGGATGGCACAAGATTCTAAGACTGCCAACAAAAAGAAACCTGAATTGTGAAGAAAACATGAAGAGCCCTAATTAAATAACAGATCTATTGTGATCATTGATTTGCATTCTCCAAGCCTGTTTTGTACACTATCTGGAGACTTGCTGTCCTATAAAGCTAAGAAATCATCAAATCTGCTTTGCCACATGGTGATAGATCACCCTGTCTTAAAAGATAAGTGTCACTCTATTTGTACTGATTTATTGACCCGGCAATGTCATGCAAAACCTCGACTACTTACTCATTCACCTTCCCTGAAATATCTTGCATGCCTTGAAGTGGGGTGTAGATGGAAATACCTCCTCTTGTGTTTTCTTTCATATAAGGGGGGGCAGGTGGTTTTTCCTTTTTTTCCCCTAATTAATGCATGTTTGTATTACAGTACATAATTTTTAAATATAAGGTTTTATAATATTTTCTTAAAAGAAAAGAAAAGCTTGAACTCAAAGGACAAAAGCAATTATTGAAAGCTCTGACTTTATCAAATGTGTCTGTGCTGAGAGAACATTGCCAATGGCTAGGCACCTTAGTAATATTAAGAAGTCATTCCTCTTGCAAAAACATTTATCCTGCCTGGTTTTAAGGCATTTGTGAATTTGTAAGAGGGGCTGCACATGTTCCTCTTTAGAATTTCAAGGTAACTAGACAAATGGAAAACATAGCAGACAATATTGAGGCACAATTTTCAGAGAGGATTAGTGAGTCACTTTCACATGCAATTTTGGCTGATGGGTTCACTGGTATTGACAACAAGCAATGATGCTTGCTTTTGAGAGATACACTCTTCATAAGGATACATGTGAGGAAATGTTCTGTACACTTTAATTGCCAATCAACACATCAGCTGCAGAACAATATGAGTCTTTAAATGATTACATATCAGGAAAACAGAAGCACTCATTTTGTGTGAATAGATGGAGGGTCAGAGCAGCACCTGTGACTGCACAGCTATTTGGTTACACTACTTGGATCAAAGAGGGCCCTTCTGATTATGTGTCTGTCCACTACATCATTCAGTAAAAGTGCAGGCTACCCTCACCTATGACAAATGTGCCGAACAACCTCACTGAAGAAAAGATAGATTTTAAGCAGTGGTATGGAAGAGTTGGGATTCAATTAACCAAGATTAAAAGTAGAGCCATATCTCTCACCATATACTAAACTAAAATCAAAATGGATCAAAGATCTAAATGTTGCAACAGAAACACTAAGCCTGATGGAAGATAGGTTAGGCAGGATATGTTTTCATTTGTTGAGTATTTAGGTATATTTAAGGTATGCATACATTATGAATACATTCATCACTGAAAATTTGTACCTGTACATGAGATATATTGATTCTTATTTTTCCCATTCCTCAGCCTCTTTTCAACCTCCACCCCTCTATCTACATAAGCTTTATTTCTGTTTTGTTTTTCTTTTTACCATCAAAATTTTTCTATCCCTTCCTAGCTCTTCCCTGTCCACCCCGGTTCTCATTGCTCTTTGAGAAAAGATTTTTGGAGACATTGGCATAGGAGAATATTTTATGAATAAAACTCCAGTTGTACTGGAAGTAATACAATGAATGAATAACTGGAATCTCATTTTATTAAAAACAGACAAACAAACAAACAAACAAAACCACCTCTGCACAGCAAGAGAAGCCACCACCAGAATAAAGAGACAAACAAAACTGTGGAGAAAACTTACCAGCTATTCCTCAGACAAAAGACTACTACCCAGAATATATAAAGAACTTTAAAAGAATCAGACATGCCAGATTTAAAGACCTAATCCAAAAATAGTCATTTAAAATGAACAGACATTTATCAAAGAAGTAGAAACAGCAAGAAAACATATGAAAAAGAATGATCAACATCACTAGTTACTTGGGAGAATTTCATCTCACTCCAAAAAGAATGGCAGCTATCAAGAAATCAACCAGTAAAAACATACTAGTGAGTGTGGGCTAAAAGGACCCCTTCTCCACTGCTGGTGGAAATATAGACTGGTACAACCACTGTGGAAATCAGTGTGAAGATTCCTCAAAAAAATTAGAATTAGAGGTCCCATTTGATCCAGCTATCCTCCTGCTGGGTATATACATAAAAGAATTAAAAGCATCATACCACGCTGACATATGTGCACCCATGTTTATGGTAGCATGGTTTGTGATAGCTAAATGTTGGGAAAACCCTAACACCTTTCAACTTAATAAAGAGGATGTGCTTTTGTTCATAAAATGAAGTATTAGTTAGCCATAAAGAGTAATATACTATAGACACTTATAGCTAAATAGATTCATAGTGTGGTCATATTTGTATGTGAAATAAAAAGGATGAACATGTATAAATACTGAACTGTCTGCCTAGTGTAAAAACCTGGAAGTGTAAATGAGGCTTGAAATACATAACAGATAATGAGAAACAGGTTCAAAGGAGAATAGTCAATAAGGGAGCAGGGGGAAGGAAAGAAGAGAAAGAAAGAATGTGCAAAAAGAAGGAAAAAATGGAAGCAAAGCTTTTGTAATAGGGAGAGCTAGAGGGATGGAAGGGAGGACAAAAATGGGAAAAAACAAGAGACAAAATACGTCAGGACAGATCAAATTCCCAGAGACAGATGTGATCATAATGTATACCTTTGCACCGATAGCTGAAAAATGTCAACTGACATTGACAATGTTTTCTCAGTGCAAATACAATTGCCGATCACACTGCAACACATGCCCTTAACTCACACCTGCTTGCACAGTTCTGTGAGGTGAACACAGAGCACACACGTTTTCTCTTGTACACAGATGTGAAGTAACTGTCTAAAAGTAGACCACTGGCCAGAGTTTTGAGTTAAAGAGCTTCACCAACCACCTTTGTTCTTTAGAAAAGCATTCAGCACTGACGGTGCTTTTCAATGACACAGAAAGAGTGGGTTAAGGACTTGCTTATTCAGATGGCAGCTTTAATCGGTTTCTCAATCTGTCACTTCAGGAGAGAACAACAACTATCTTTAAATCCAGAGCCTAACTGGAATTTTGGAGGCAACAAATGAATAGTAGGATTTTGAATTTTTTTCAAATATTAGCAGAGATTTTGCAAGAAGCTGAGCCGGCACCTCTTTTCATGGAGCTAGGTAATGATCATGTATCTTGGCCTCCAAGAGTTTGAGTGTTACTCGCTAATCATGACAGACTCTTGAACAAGGTAAGAATGATTTCTGCCTCATTTGTGAACAGGTCCAGTGAACTGACTTTCCTAGAAGACCAGTTGATAGAGATCTCAAATAAAAATCTCAAATAAAAACTGTTTAAAAGTAAGTATGAATCGCTTTTTATCTGTTCACTTTTTGTTTTAAAGTCAAAATGGAATACTCTGAGATTAACATGAAAACATGAGAAAGTTGCTTCCATTTTCAACATTCCATCTTTGTGAAGCAAGTTTTCTACAGGGACAGTAACCAGAACAAGGTTATGGAAGAGACTCAATATCAGCAAAATTCTTTCAGTATCATGGTCTTCCATAACCTTTAGATTGGATCTTCTATTGATTCAGCATAATGATGAGCTGTACAATTGTCAGGAACTGCAGACAACTTACTCAGATTTAGGATTTTATGGGATTTACTTACTTGGATTTTAGGATGTCTGCCCTGTCTTGGGAGGCATCTGTTTCACCCTGTGAGATTTTAAACTACAAGGATTGCTGCAATAAGATTATTGGCCTTGGGCCTTACTGAGACTTACTGGGATTAAGGATGTCTGCCTTGCCCTGTGTAATCTTCAGCTACAGAGATTATTGTGGGACTGCCCTGTTCTATGAATGCTAGGATTATAGGTTGAAGGCTTGTTACCAAATAAAAGTGCAGGCGAGCTCAGGTTATGAGTTCTTCTGCTTCCACTCCTGCTGCTGCAGTATCTGTCCTTTGGCTGCTGCTGCTCAGAGTAGCAAGCATCAAGTCCACGTTCAGCCTTTT
Organism: Petromus typicus; assembly: GCA_004026965.1. Taxonomy (NCBI): domain Eukaryota; kingdom Metazoa; phylum Chordata; class Mammalia; order Rodentia; family Petromuridae; genus Petromus; species Petromus typicus. The sequence goes on from PVIR01022582.1 coordinate 19,694, forward strand.
TGTTCAAGATTATGACTTTGTTGTTTGTGGTTATTAATCCTTTAACTGTGGGACTATCAGAGAATTGAAGTTTGCCACATAGGTACCGGCTGCATCCTTTTCCCCAGACTACCACATATAATTAACCATCACTTATTCTAGTGTAATAATAATAGAAATAAAGTGCAACTAAGTGTAATGAATTTCAATCATCCTCAAAGCAACTTCTCTCCATTGGGTCTGTGAAAAAATTTTTTCCCATGAAACCAGTCCTTGGTTTCCTGGTGCCACCAATATGGGCAACTGCTGTTTAGACTTAAATACTCTTATCTTTGGCTGTACAGGAGTCTTACTGGGAGAAAATTTTTAAGAACTTATCACTTTTACCTAAAGGTCTGACTTAATTGGTCTGGTTTATTGAAATGTTTTCAAATCCCCCAGGTCATTTATTCACAGTTTGCACTGAGAATCCCAGTCCCAGGTCTTGCAGCAATAAATCTTGAGTGAGATGTGAGTTGTGAGATGATCATCAAAACTACAAAGGAACTCTGAGCAGGTGGACTGGTCACTGAACTCCAGTAACATCTGCCTGAGATCACAACAGCCATGAGAATATGGGAACTAACTGGGAAACACTGAGAAATCTTTTTGGATGAAATAGCAGTAACTACAATTCAGTCTGAGTTAGGGGTTAGCTTGTGGGGTTAGCTCAGCATGTGTGAGGTCTTGGGTTCAACTCTCACTACACACACACAGGCACACACACACACACACATACACACTTCAGGAGAGGGAGGGGGAAGAGAGAGAGAGAGAGAAGAGAGAGAGAGAGAGAGAGAGAGAGAGAGAGAGAGAGAGAGAGAAGAACAGCACTGACCATAACATTAAATCATTAACTGGGATTTTGGGAGGGAGACAAGCTGAATTTTCAAAGCTCTCCTTATAATTTGAACATACTACGGTTTTGGAAATTATCAGTCTGGAAAAAGCTACAAAGTTGAAACATTTAATCATAATAACTCCACAGGGAGAACGCCAGTCAGGTTATTGAACTTGGATCATGAACACACAGAGAGAAGAACTGTCTGAATGTGTGTGGGGACAATTACTTCCTTCTGTAGTAAGGAGCTGTCAGTTAGTCTATGTGCTCTCCACTCCATCCGAAGAGAAGTCTGCCAGTCTCAACATTTCTCCTACTGAATTATGCCTGAGAAGCCTATGTTCAAAGAGTTGTTGGGAACAAAGACACTATTAAAATTGCCAAAGGGAGGCATATGAGTAATAATTTTTAATTATGTTTACATATCAAACCATTATCAGGCATTTGAGAAAGCTCAATATGAGTGTCAGCAAACTGCCATGAGAATGAAAAGAGAAATAATAATAGGCAAGAATTAAAACAGAAAAAGTTTAAAAATGATATTACAGTGAAAATTAAGTAAAAATGCTGAAAATTAAATATCACAGAAAATTGTTTTTATTAATAGTGGTGCTGCACAATTGTATGAATATGGCTGGAAATTCAATTATTAACCGAAATATGAAGATGAGGAAAGCAAACCCAATAGAGAGAAAATAAAGGTGGAATATATGTGGCTTCTGGAGAAAGATAGAGAGATATTCCCTAAAAGAATATGAATTACTGTAATTAGAATTATCACTGCAATCCTACTTTCAGAAAATAATATTATAAATCCACCAGATTTTTAGGGGAAATGATTTGAAAATGGCCAAACACCATCTTGTACTGTTTTAGTCAGATTTCTCATTAGAGTGAAATAACTGACATGTCAAATTTGAAGGAGAAAGAACATTATTTCTGGCTCTCAGATTCAGACATTGCCACCGATGGTCAGCACGCTGTGCACAGACACTGTGTCTGTGGGTATGGTGGGAAAAGTACTTGTATTGTCCCCACTCTGTACCTGCACGATCCTCACAGGTACACCCAGAAGTGTGGTTTACTGGTCCTGAGGCAACTCCCAAGCCAGTCAAGGTGACAATCAAGATTGTGACCCATGCAAATAAGCAAACTGAGGAGAAGGTAACTATGCAGAGAGGACATGTTCTGAATGTGCTGAAAAGTGTCTTTAAAGAATGTCAACATTGAAGATCATTGGAGAAAAATAAAATATTCCATGATAGCCTGAAAAAGGAAAAGCATGAAAAATGACGTAAAACAGAAATGTGAAGAAGTCATAAGATGTACGTTTGTCTAGAAATTATCAATTGTAAATCGCTGAGCTTATATGATTCTATAAATTATTTTTAATTGGCATTAGATTAAAGAGAACTATAGCCTTAGTGATAAATACTATCACTGAACCAACGAAATTCCAATGAGATATATAGAAACAAAATTCTAAGGTTCAAATGCAACTTGAGAAGATCTCTAGAACACAAAGCAGTCTTGCCTAAACATCAAAGTCAGAGACATCATACTACTAGCCTAATGTACTACATAAACGCAATGACCAAAGTATGGATGGTACAAGCATAAGAAGAGCCTGGAGGAAAACCTTTGATGATGATCAATGCAACCAATTTGCAATAACAACGAGGCAATATTTTGTAAAAAAAAAAAAAAAAAGACTACAGGAAAAGAAGCCAAAACACAGGGTGAATTCATGCACTTAGAATCAACTTTCAACAAGGGTTCAATGAAGACATTTTGGGAGAAACATTCTCTTTATGAAATAATTTTGAGAAAGTTATGTCTTCAGTGAATGTAACTCGTTGCCCATCTCCCTTCATGTAGAAAAACTAACTTGAAGTTAGCATAGATATGGGGAAAATGCTTTGTGATAGCTTTGCTCTGCCTAGTTCTGCCACCATGTACTGCCTGTCTCTGCTCAGAGACAGCCAGCTACAGATTAAATCCTCTAAAACACCGAAACATGACCAGGCCAAAATAAACCCAGGCCAAAATAAACCTCTGTTCCTTTAATCTGTGAGTGTTGGGTATTGAGTCTCAGCCATATGACAGTGACTAAAACAGCTGCAGTTATGATTGAGTCACCACAGCTGGTTCTCCAGATTTCTTAAGGACATTAAATGATAATTATATACATGAGACTTTAGGATGTTGCTTATTATTTCATTATCCACATAATTTTTTCAGATTCCAAATAGAAAAGTATTCTTGTTGACTGTCTACATAGCATCACTAGGAGAGACCAGTTCAAGTACACAATTGAATTCCCTGAGTTTAATATGTATGACTTTAACTCTTTCAATCTTAAATATAACCAGTCTATAGGCCATTCTCTTTTTTTTTTTAATCTTTATTGGTACATTAAATATACACATCATGATTGCACTCCATAATGGGGATTTGTACCAGTATAAGACACAACTTAATTCTCATTTTTTCCCATAGCCCTACCCACCCTACCACCCCCCCATATACATAAAATTTGTTTCCTTACTTTTTTGTTACAATCCCAACATTCTCTTTGTTTTTCTTTTTTGGAAGAAAAATTAGTAGTTTTACCATTACAATAACAATCAGCTAAGTCTTTGTGTGTCTATCTATCATATCCTAAAGTGGAGAGACTGGAGTTAGTTGAGCTGTGCTGGAGTTCTTAAAAGAAATGTCACTAGTAGAATATATACAGAGTTACTCTAGGGGATTGATTAACACAGTCAGAGGAGGATGCAGAATTTCACAATAGCCATGCTCAGCCCCCTCATCTCATTCCTGTCTCCCTCTCAGGTTCCTGGAAACTACTGTCCACTTTTTTACCACTAGGAGATCAGCTTTTTAGACTTCACAAATGAGGGAAATTGTGTATTTACCTTGGTGCATCTGGACTTGTTCACTTAATGTATTATCGATCAGCTCCATCGATATTTTAACAAATACAAGACTTTCACTTTTTTACTGGATGAAGATAGTCCTCATTAGCATTTCATCATCCACTGATGGATACATCAGTTTTTCTCTTAATTTGGCTGCTGTGAATAGGCTACAATTAACACGAGAGAGCAGGTGGGTTTTTTCCTACTTGTTCATCGCGTCCTCTTTGAATAGACACCAAGCGTTGACATCATCCGGTAGTTTTCCTTCCAGCTTTCTGTGGAGTATCCATACTGTTTTCTGTTGTGTTCCTTTCCAGGTCACGCACTCCGTGATCTGCTTCTACCAGGCTACACTGCTTACCAGCAAGCCAGTGATGAGCACATCAGTGGATTAATCCGCTGGTCACTATAATGCTCCCCCATAAACCAATCAGCCTCCTAAAACCCCCCCTCTAGCACACAAGTTTCAGGGGATATTCTAGAGTTAAGTCATAATAACAGTGCCATTAGTCCAGAGTGCTGCAAGTTCTTGCTCAGTCTGGGTAATTTTGCAAAATTACTTGCAATTTTATTGCAAAATTTTAGACTCCATCTCAAAATTTTAAAATTAAAAACTTAAAAAAAGAAGTCAAGAAAAAATTTACCTTGGCTTACCAACAAAACTGAGAAGCCTCTTACTTCTTATATTTACGTTTCCAGGCTCTGTAGACAAACTATCCCATAATGTTATATTGGGAAATACTTTCCAAGAAACTACTAAATATAGCACTTAATGAATCACAAAATTGAATCAATGAAACAACTATTTGTAAAATCAGCATATCATTCAAAAATGTTTCTATATTGCTTATCCACTACCTAGTTTATTCATTCATCATTGGTACAATCTACCTTAAGATTTTCCTATTGGGAGACTCTTTTTTGCTGAATTTTATATTCTTCCACTTGTAATATGCTTTGTTTTGCATTTTATTATAAACTCCCTGAATATGTAGATTGCTGAAACTTTACCAAACGTATATTTTCACAGCAATGGAAATAAGTAGAAAATACTACTACTACTATTATATAGTAGCATAGTGAGGGGAATTTATGAATAAATACAAATTAAAACAAGAAGGCTTATTTTCACTTTTGAGAATAAGGAAGACACTCTACCTACTACTATTGTCTTCTCTCTTCTGAAGAGTGAGTTGCTTTAGAAAAATTGCATTTCCAGTTTTCTCTCCCTTTCTAAATTGTGTATAAAAGTTATTAACAATTAAATAAATCTTTTTCTTATTTTAAAATGCAAGCATGGCTTTTTTTTTTTTTTTTAGACAGGGTCTCACTTTGGAGATCAGACTGGCCCTGAGATCAGCCTGAAACTCACATCACAGCAATCCTCCTGCCTCTGCCTCCTGAGTGCTGGGATTACAGGTGTGAGCCACCACGCCCAGCATTGTGGTATGTGGTACTGGTTGCTGCTGGGGTGTGTCTTCACACCCGTATGGTATACGGTTATCGGGGAATCAAACCCGGGCCCTTGTGTTTGCAAAATAGGCGCCAGAACCAATGAGCCAAATACCCAGCCCAAGCATGACTTTCTTAAGAACCTGAGAATCACCTCTTTAAAATGTCAGCACGAAGTTAAAAGTGTCGCATCTCTCTTCTCTGTGGGAAAGTAGAGGTCTGACTTCAGTAGGTCCTTATGTCTAGATTACTTTTTCTTATGCACTTATACTAAGCTTATTTTACTTTTGAATAAATCCCATGTCTTTCCAGTGAGGGGTAATGTAGAACAAACAAGTCTGTGTGATAGGCCATATTTAAAGACTACTTATTGCTTAAGAACATGTATGTAATGTACTGTCTCTACTTGCATATATAAAAATTTGAGATTTTGTACTATGTTTATCCTGTTTTTAGTGGATTGCCTGAGAAGCACATCAATTCAGCTTTAATAATATTATTGCTTTTATAAAGCAATAATATCATTGCTTTATATTTCTCTTGTATGTACAAAAGTTTTTTCTAGATGGATGGAAGATTTTGGCTTAAATCGTATTTCCCCAAACAAGGTCATTAGCACTAACAATTGCCAGACTGTGCTCAGATAATACTTACCATACCATGTTTCACGAGGTGCATGTTCTACATACTAAGTCAGAAGTCTATTTACAGGCTTGGAGTTCTTTCTTACCTGTCTCTCCAGTACATTCAGGAGAGTTGAGTGATATTCTCAGACATGAAGGGAGGCTTGAAAGTCCAGAATGCTGTCCTTTGTACTTATGTAGGTCCCTTACTCAAAGATTGTTACTTTGAGATTCCATCAAGGACCAAAATCTTGTTTTTTTTTTTTTTTTTTAAATTTCCCTACTCTAATGACTTGGGATTCATCATCAGGCTCCTCTATTTTGAGCCACATGATTCTCCTATGTACACTCAATATATCTGAATATTTTTAAAAAAAATTTTCTTCCCTTACTCACCATGGTATTCATCTGTGAATTTTGCTTATTACTTTGATTTCTGGTACCAGAGATCAAACTGACCTTGGGCCTTTGTACTTGCAAGGTAGATTCAATACCACTTAAGCTAAATCCCTGTTGCTTACTACTTTGATCTTCTATTGATTAGGAAAATATCTATTAGAAACACAGGGACTTTTAAATTTGAATATATTAATTAATATAATTGGTTCAAATATAAAGAAAAATCATCATTTGTTGAATGGGACTGGCAGATCAAAAAAGAACAGATCTTGGAAGGACATAGGTGTAGAAAGCTCCAGTACTTTACTCATGATGGCCTAATTTCTTTCCTTGTAAAATAAAAAGAGAAGAATTTTGCTATCAGTAGAAGAGATAAGGATGAGGTAAGTGTGACCCATTTTTTAAAATCATTGCATTATGAAGAATTGGACTTTAACCACCTTTGAATGATAATAAGATGAACATACATAGGGTCATAGTAAGGGCAATGATCATTTCTTAGGAAATTTCCTCTGTGTGCAATTTTTCTCCAAATGTATTCAGCAGTTCAGGTAAAGGTAAAGAGTAAGGAAGGAGAGAGACATATTACTATATCAGTGATGGACTGTTGTCAAGTTGATTTAATAAACAATAAGTAGAACAAACACATGGTGTTAAAATACTGATTAAATAATACTTACAGAATAAATGCAGTAAGGAGAGAAGTGGATGAAGAGACATCATGGAAGGATAGACAAGATAGGTCAGGGAAGAATAGACATCATGACTCCCAAGTCTATGAATTGGTACGTCTCACCATCATCATTACTGCTTGCTAAGGTAAAAGGCCTGACCTTGTAACTTTTTTTCAGAAGCAGCTTGTATTTTCTCATAATTGATCTCTAACAAAGATAAGGGACACTTTTAATGAGGTTTTTTGAAGGTAATTTTATTACAAAACTTTTCGTAATTGTTTTGAGATACTCTGCAATTTTTATACAATTAAATCTTTCTGTGGTTTCAACATATCATTCTACTTGGTCAAATTTTTTCTTCCTTCTGTAGTATTTCATTTTTAAACAAAAGTTTTGTGGAGTATGTAAGAAACTCATGACTTTGGTTTTGATAACTATTTGCTTTTCTAAAAACACATCTTTAAAAAATTTTTACAGTTTTAAAATTTGTTCATGTGCAGATATTAAATTGCCCCTTAAATGATTCATATATACACAATGTCTTCATTAACCTTAGCAATTTGTGAGTTATTAGTATTCCTGGGAATAAATATTTCCTATGAATCATGACTTTCTAGTCTTTATTCTGTATTTCTTGTTTACCTTAAAGGTGTGTAGTTTATTGAAAGTCCATTGCATAACAGATGTGGTCATAAAAAGAGAACATCTAAGAGCATTGTCACAGTTATTGGGCTCTTTGCTGTCTTGATTGTAGTAATAGGTACAGGAGTATAAAATGTACAGTCCATCATCTTGATTCAGCTTTCCACTTCTATTTGTAATCAAGGTTTTTTGTGCATTTCTATGCAATTTTTGTGCATTTGAATTCTCAGAATTGCCTCTGAATCTATAATAATTGAATATAAAATTTGAGTCTAAGGTTCACTTCGTAGCGGAAAGACAAATACAAATTCATCTTGAGTAGAGTAGTGTTCATTAGAACATAAATGAGCCAAAGAGTTACTGTGCCCTTTGGTATCTCATGACCCCAACCTCACACCAGTACTTCTACCGTGTGCAGCAAGCTTCACTGCTCCCTTGGAAAAAAACTCATTAACTGCCTGCAAATGGTAATCAGTAAGCCTTTGCACCCGGAAATTACCTACTTAAGTTCACTTTCAATCATTAAAAAAACAGCTTTTCCTACTATCAGGCAATAATTTGAATAGGGAAAAAATGTCCCAACATATTCTATTATTAAATAGAAATGATATAATAAGCACGTACAAAGATGTTTAATTTGATTACTCATTGAATGCAGAGACAGACTGAATAAGTAAAGAGGCTGATAGGCATGGAAGCCTACATTACACCACCCCTAGGACATCATTAATCCTTAGGCTATTGACCTCTTTCCCTTGGATAAGTTTTCAGGTTTTTTACAGAAGCAGCTTGTCTTGCAGATAGTTGTTCGATGGCATGGGCTAGTGCTGACTTTGAAAAT
>PVIR01022583.1:0-28054 GCA_004026965.1 Petromus typicus
CTCTGGGCCTGGCTCTGGAGGGCGCCACCGCCCTATGCTGCCCACCGGCTCCTCCACACACTCTGAAGGCTGTCCTGTGCTCAGCTCCAGACCTGGTCCTGGTCCACCAGGCTGGACAGACCACCCACACCGGCCTGGCCCTGCCAGCTGCCTGACTGCACCCTCTGCCCACACCCTGCGCTGGCCCTGGCATCACCGCCCACCGCACCCACCACAAGCTGCTGCCTTTTGCCATCTGGATGCACCTCGGAGGGACCTAAGCTGGCCACAGCCCATGGACAGTGATCCAGACCTCTGGGAAACCCTCTGCGGAGCACAGCGCCCTCACTTGGCGGGACCCCTTCCCTCCCTCTCACACCTCTTTATTCCTGGCAGCCTGACCCAGTCATTCTCTTTCCCCTGAGGACCAGTCAGTTGTCCAGTGTCCAGGTTTCCTCTGCACCCACAGCCCTGTCTCTGACGTGTGTGTGTCTTGGTTTGGAAACGGTGACCCTGTGATCTTCCCAGCTTTTCCAGGTGACCTGTGCAAAAGTCTTTCCCTTGCTTTCAATAAATGTCAGACACTATTTAAAGACAAAAATCGAGTCTCAATCAGTGTGAGCTCTTCCTCTTGGGCTTGAAATGGGGTCCATTTCCTGTTTCTTTTCAGTGGCTGATGTTGAGTCTTGCATTATATAAACGTAGAGAGTGAGTCCAGTAGTGGTCCTGGGGATGGGCTGACTGGCAGCCACCCCAGACCAGATGATGAGTTTTCTAACCCACTCACTTTGTCCTTTAGGAAATGGACCCTGATCTGCTGTTTGCCAAGGCAAGGTAAGAGAAGTTAGAGAGCTACTTTTCGGCAAAGGTTCCCTCATTTCTGGAAATCTGCTTAAAGCACAGCACCTGATTGTTACAGACCAGGAAATCCATACATTTGTTGGTGAACCTGTATCAAAGATTTAACCCATTAGGAAACGAGGATAATAATTGTAAGTATTTCAGTAAATGCATTTACACTTTATTACTTGGTCTGCGTAGGTAGTGGGAAAAAAAACCCACCAAACTTTGATTATAATTTAGGCATTCAGTTGGTTAATAACCTTCAGTGAATTTAAAATCATAACTTTTTTAGTAGACAAAATTAATCATCACTTGTCATTATATAAGTTAACCTATACATGTATATTTCTCTAAAAAGTCTTTGTTCCATTATCAATTTCTAGTCAAATTAAATATCCCAATAAAATCAGATGACTTGCTCTTTGGGTTTGTAGAACAGTGCCCTGTGTGAGGGTGTTTGTGTGTGTGTCCACTTGGACATGCACTAGTGTGTATGTAATGAATTATAAAGAATTGGCTATCACAATTACTGTTATGATCTAAATATGAAATATTCTCCAAGGGCTCATTGAAGGGTTGATCCTCAGTACAGCAATGTTTAGAGATGGAGCCTAGAGAGATGATTTGATCTTGAGGGTTCTGACTTCATCAATGAATTAAATCATTGATGAATTCATAGCTGAGTGGACTATGAGGAGTTAGGGGCTAATTGGAGAAAGTAGGTCTTAGAGTTAAGTAAGTTGAGTTCCTTGACCCCTGATTTCTCTGGCTCTCTGCTTTTGCTTGCCATGAAGTGAGCAATTTTTTTGTGCCATGGCCTTCTGCCATGTTTCTCCCTTGCCATGGACAAAAAAGCAGGAGAGCTAATTATCGCAGTGATGGTTAATTTTAGATCTCAACTGTTGGCTAGGTTAAAGGATATCTAGTAGCTCATATAACTTTACCTTTGGGGTTAGGAATTTAGCTCAGTGGTTCTGGCGCATGCTTTGCAAGTGCAAGGGCCTAGGTTTGATACCCAGTAACCACATACAACAGTGCTGGGTGTGGTAACTCATGCCCACCAGCAATCAGTACCACATACCACAATGCTGGGCATGGTGGCTCACACCTGTAATCCTAGCACTCAGGAGGCTGAGACAGAAAGATTGCTGTGAATTCAAGGCTGAGCTCAGGGCCAGCCTGAACAAGGTGAGACCTTGTCTCAAAAAACAAAAAACATTACTTTTGGATGTCTGTCAGGCCATATCTGTTCTAGAAGAGTATGATATTTGAACCAGTAGACTAAGTAAGGGAGATTGACCACATCTAACCTCCATGTGGTTGGTACCATCCAATCAACTGAGGGCCCAGATAGAATAATAATGTGGAGGACAGGTGAATTCATTCATTTTGTCACTTCTGGAAACTCATCTTGGATAATTCTCTGGACACCAAAACAACAGATTTGCCCTCAGACTTGGACTAAACCATACTACTGGCTTCCCTCTTTCTCCGGTTTGTAGATGCCATGCCATAGGCTCCTCAGCCTTCAAATTGTGTGAGCCAGTCATCTGTATAAATCCCCTTCTTTATCTTTTGCTATTTCTCTTTCTTTCTCCCTATCTTCCAGTTGGTTCTGTTTCTCTGGAAAACTGATAATATGGTCATCTTGTTAGTCTTGGTAACTTGTCAAACTCAAGCCTTCATTCCTTTATGTCTCTGAGTCCTTGGCAACCATATCCTTCACAGTAAGAAGTTGCTGCAAATATGAAGTTAAAATTGAGCAAGGGAGCCCCAAGAGGTATACTTGTACAAAAGTAGCTTGACCTCTTTGTGTTGATTAAGGTCTTTTACCCCTGTCAGTAGTTGACCCTTTTTGGCCTGTTGGTCCAGGAAAGAAGAAATTCAAATTATAAGGTTATAAATGTAGTGTACAATTCAAAAGAATACTTGCTGTGTCCTCTGGGAAAACTGTACCTTCTTCAAGAATCAGGGCCTTTTACTTTGCAGAACCCTCAATTGCTGGGATGGAGACTACAGTTTACTCAAGGGTGTCATTCAGAATGATAATAAATACAGCTACCCTTGTATATACCTCCTAGTTTTTGTACATGTATTTTTCCTGTTAGCAACATAGCACGATTCAGAAACTATAATGTAATAAGGAGTCTGGCCGGGGATTTAGCTCTGTGGTTCCAGTGTCTGCCTCACATGCACAAGGTCCTGAGTATGATCCCTCGTACCACATACCACAGTGCCTGGTACAGTGGCTTATGCCAGTACTCCCAGCACTTGGGGAGGCAAGAGGATTGCTGTGAGTTAGAGGCTAGCCTGGGCTACATAGTGAGCTCTCAGCCTGAACTACAAAGCGAGATCCAGTCTCAAAAAAAAAAAAGTAATTAGGAAGGAACCTAAAAAAAAAGAAATACACCTTTGATTACATTACTTTTATTGCATAGTGGTTTCTGATATCATGCATATATGGCATCCTAAAGACATCTGGTTCTTCCAAGATAATCTTTTTCTGAGATCACACTTTTGTATGTGTTTAGATTATTCCAGTATTCTATGATTATTCTATGATTATAAGTGTTTTCTGCAGCTGTGGTAAGTGGTATGATCACTGAAATTTACAAATTTAGGAGCATTCCCTTAACTCTTTTGTGAAGTGGGTCCCCAGGTTGGTTGTTACACTGTGGACATTTGTGACTGTTGGTTTTGTCGCACATAAAATAGTGGTAATGACTGACAGTATGAAAGTAAGTAAAGAAAACCATTTTGAGGATAGATAGTTACCCTGTCAGGGAAAAATGCTAGGCCTTGCAACATTGGAAGATATCCAGTATTAGTCAGTTTGCCACCAGCTCTGTTATTCTACATAGAATATGATTCATTTATGGTTTAGCATAGGTCTCCATTGTGGGCAGGTTGTAAATTTAAAAGAAGTATTAATTATGTTGACCTTAGTGAGACCCCACCCTGTTGAATGCAGCCCTAGCTTTATCACCTCCTTTCATTTATCCTCATGACATTTCTGAAGTGAGTAATGATGCATGCTAACTAAGGTCCATTGGCTGATTCATTTCTTCTACTGAAAGTTTCTTCCAAGGTCCATGCTATCTGGTTAATACTAACATTAAAAAATCTTTATCCTCCAACTCTCATATGTCCATCCACATGCTATTATTTCCAAAATCTTTATAACCATCTAGTTCTTTTTTCCTTCTAGGCCAGAGAGCCAAGTTATTGGTTAATGATCATAAGTCTAGGCATATTCTCATCTCTAGCCACTTCTACACAAAGTGGATTGCCAGGTGCACTGCTCATAACTGCCCATGAGAAAGATTTTGCAGTTCCTCTATCAAAACCACCCTTAAGTATAGTTATAATGACATACATTTCTTCCTTATATCCTTATATTGAGCCAACTCACTGATAAACCACATTGCCCTCTTGTTAAACTGGTAGTGTGAGACTTGCCTTCCTCATATGACCAGAAGTACAAATTGGGGTACAGGCAGTACTGAAATAATGGTGTTGACAGAGCTATGAGCTTCCTGCTCATGTAGTTTATTGCACCACCTGCTTCTGCTCAGTTATGGTGGATTGTAGCATATCTGTCTTGTTATACACTTCTCTTAGACATATATAGCTTTATGGCTAAGAAGAACTATTAACACCCAATTCATACTAGGTATCCACAGATGCATAGACATTTATGGCCCCATGACCAAACATTCTTTTCAGGGAAGAAAACATAGTTGATTTTCAAAAGGCATATGGTTTCAGATTGCCACTGATGTGTCATTGTTCCAGAATCTCAGAATCTTGCATTATAATTATTCCTTTGAGGCTCTGTATATATTTATATGCCTTCAAGAGACACGATAACCAGAGCAGTTTTGCAAAAGAAATAAGTTCCAGGACTTGTATATATTTCCTAATTTCAAGCATTACTATAAAGCTACAGTAATCAGTATTTTTACTACTATGAGAGTAGACATAGAAATCAATGGAGCATAATTTAGAGACCTTCTACCTGAGTGGATGGTATTTCCAATGGAATAGGGCATGTTGAGGTAGCCCTTCTAAAACAAAGGATGATTTTTGTATCTGGCTTTTCCTACAACCAAAACAGAAACACAGTGCCAAATTGGTCTTGTTGGATTTGGGAGGCAATAGTCCTTATGTAGATGTGTTAATTGGCCCAGTTACCAAGAGTTTCAGACAAGAGAAGACTGTAGTAGGTTCTGGCTGCTGTGCAGACCGCTCCACCTCTTGGGCCATATGATGCAGCAGATCTAATGGTGCTTGTAGCATCTTTGAAAGGTTAGAATGATATTTGGAGACTTCCAGGCCTCTGTGGGTGAATTGTAATGCAGGCAAGTAGGAGTGTATGCAAAACCCTGCCAGCCTCTAAAGATAATTATTATTCTTTTGTGATCAGCAGAGGAAACAAAGACTTTAACCTGGTTTAAAAATGGTGCTTCATGGGGCCGGGGAGTTAGCTCAGTGCTTCCGGCGCCTGTCTCGCAAGCGCAAGGACCCGGGTTCGATTCCCCGGTAACCACATAACAATACTGGGTGTGGAGACCCACACCCAGCAGCAACCAGTACCATATACCACAGTGCGGGGGTGGTGGCTCACGCCTGTAATCCCAGCACTCGGGAGGCAGAGGCAGGAGGATTGTGATGTGAGTTTGAGGCTGAGCTCAGGGCCAGCCTGAACCACAAAGCAAGACCCTGTCTCCAAAAACCTAAAAAAAAAAAAAAAAAAAAATGGTGCTTCATAATATAAAAGCACCACTTGAAATTGCAGGTGCAGCACTACAGTCCCCTTTGGGACACCCACATCATTCAGTGATGAATGAAAAACTCTCAGTGGGCAGAACTCTGAACAACACACATGGTTGTGCACTTTGCTTGGAAGGAGAAATGGCGAGATTTCATTTGTGTACTGACTAATGAACCATGGCCAATAGCTTGGCTGGATGATCAGATACTTGTGAGGAACTTGATTAGAACATTGGTTGCAAAGAATTTGGGGAAACAATTATGTGGATAGACTTATATGAACAAAATAGTATGAAGATATTTGTGTTCCATGGAGATGCTTATTTCAGGGTTATTTCAACAGCAGGTGAATAATCAAGTAGATAAAATGACCTGTCCTATAGATACTAGTCAGCCTCTTTCCACAGATCCTTTTTCATCACCAGTAGCCACGGTGTAGGGATGAAGATTGTGCATATGCATGGCCACACGGATGTCCACTCACCAAGGCCTACCTAATTACAGCCACTGCTGAATACTCAATCTGCCGGCCACAGAATCCAACACTAAGTCCTTGATGAGATATTATATCCCAGGATAATCAGTCAAGAACCTTTTGGCAGGTTGATTACACCAAATGGCTTCCATCATGGAAGGAGCAGAGTTTTGTTCTTCCTAGGAAGAAAGAACATTGATTCTGAATATGAAATTGCCTTTACTTCATGTAATGCTTCAGCCAAAGCTGCAGTCCATAAACTTACAGAGTGGCTTACCTTCTGCCATAGTGAGTGTTGCTTCTGATCAAGGCACTCCACAACCAACAGAAGTGTGACAATGAGCTCATGCTCATGGCATTACTAGTCTTACCATGTCCCCCACCATACTGGAACAGCTGCCTTGATATACTGGTGGATTAGCCTTTTGCAGATTCAGTTACAGTGCCAGCAGTTAAATGGCAATAGCTTATACAACTGGGTATACAACTCATACAATTGGTTTCTCCAGAAGGCTGTATATGCTCTGAATCTGAATCCAATATATGATGCTATTTCTCTCATACCTAAGAGATTCACTAATTCAGAAAGCAAGAGGCTGGGAATTAAAGTAGCACTGCTTACTATTACCTGTAGTGTCCCATTAGCAATTTTTTTCTTATTTCCATGAATATCAGGTTCTGCTGGCCTGGAAGTCTCATTTTCAAAGATAATTGTGCTGTAAAATAAAACAATTTCAATGACGTGGAATTTAAAACTGCCACCTGCCAATTTGGATTCTTCACATCTCTGAATTAACAAGCAAAGAAGGGAGTTCCACTGCTGGATGGCCCAGACTCTTCAGAAATGAGGATTTGAAGGCCAGGGATTTAGCTCAGTGGTCCCAGCACCTGCCTCACAAGTACAAGGTCCCAAATTTGATTCTCAGTTTTAAAAAAGAAAGAAAACAATAACAAGAAATGAAGATTTGAGTTACTCCTTCAGGTAAAGAACTATAAGCATGGGCCGGAGATATAGCTCAGTGGTTCCGGGCGCCTGTCTTGCAAGTGCAAGGACCTGGGTTCAATCCCTGGTAACCACATAACAATACTGGGCGTGGAGACTCACCCCAGCAGCAATCAGTACCACATACCTCAGTGCCGGGTGTGGTGGCTCACGCCTGTAATCCCAGCACTCGGGAGGCAGAAACAGGAGGATTGGTGTGATGTGAGTTTGAGGATCTGAGCTCAGGGCCAGCCTGAACCACAAAGCGAGACCCTGTCTCAAAAAACCTTAAAAGAAAAGAACTACAAGCAGTTGAGGTGCCAGTGAAGGTAAAGGGAATACAGAGTGGGTAATAGAAGAAGACAACTGTTATAATTTGGATCTAGAGGTCCCCTTAAAGCCATATGTATTCATAGGTGGGGCTTTGGGCAGGTGATTAGATCACGGGAGGTTTGATGCTTGTCAGTGGATTAGTCCATTGATGAGTTTATAGCTAAATGTGATGTTGAGAATGAAGGCCTGTTTGGAGGAGACGGGTCACTGGGGGCGTAGCCTGGAAGGGTCTATCTCCTTGGGTCCTATTTTAATTCCTCTCTCTGCTTCCCGACTACCCTGCTGTGAGCAACACTCCTCTGCCCTGCCTGCCTTGGAGCCAGCTGGTGATGGACTGAAACCTCTACAAACTGTGAGCCAAACCAAATCTTTCTTTTAATTTGTGAGTGTTAGGTATTATGTTTCAGTGATGACAAAGTAACTGAAACAACAATCATGTGATCAGTTATACAAACAAGCACTGTAATTGTCATGAATATTTACTATGTATCTTTGTTTTCTTTCCTCCATTCTCCTTAAGTAACAAAATATATCGACTCTATACTAGTACTGAAATTGTAACATTATTATC
Source organism: Petromus typicus (assembly GCA_004026965.1). Classification (NCBI taxonomy): domain Eukaryota; kingdom Metazoa; phylum Chordata; class Mammalia; order Rodentia; family Petromuridae; genus Petromus; species Petromus typicus. The sequence continues at coordinate 7,957 of PVIR01022583.1, forward strand.
ATTATTATTACTATTTGCAGTACTGGAGGTTGAACTCGGGACCTTGAGCTTGCCAAGCAGGCACAGTGCCACTGAGCTACATTCCCAGCCTAAATCATAATTTTATAACTTAGTATTTAATAAATTATGGGGTATCAAGAAAGAGAATACATATCATTCAAAGATTACTTCTTCTTCTGGCAAAACAGGTTGGTGTATCTTCAGTTGTATGTAAGATAATGGCACCAAGTTTGGTAGAATTATATTTATGGCATTTATTTGGATATTAAGTATGATGCAAGATGATGCATATGAATGTTGGTTTGATTGTGTGTGAGGTAGTAGTGGCTAATTTTATGTGTCGCCTTTTTGCCACTGAGTGCTCATAGCAAACACTTCTCAGTGTGGTAAGGGTGCTTTCTGGAGGAGACCATCATTTAATTGGCGGACTGAGTAGAACAGATTGCCCTCCTCAGTGTGACTGGGCATTATTCAGGTGTTAAAGTCCTGAATAGAACAAAAAAGTGGAGAACGGAGGAATTCAACCTTTTCCTTTCTGCCTGATTACTGAGTTAGGATATAAGTCTTCTGCCCTTAGACAGGGGGTTTACATCATGCATTTCCCTGGATTCCAAGCTTGTAGATCATACTGTTAGACTCTTCATCCTCTATATTTGTATAAGGCAAATCCATGTGATAAATCTATACTCTTCTGTCACTAAATATATATTATATGCATTATATATTGTTTTCTTGTGTTTCCCTGGGGGGCCCTAAATTATACATGTATATTTACAAAAGAATTATACTGTCTAAAATATCCATAAAGTTTTTTTTTGAGACAGGGTCTTGGTTTTGTAGCTCAGACTGGCCCTGAACTCACTTTGTAATAAGCCTCGAACTCACAGCCATCCTCCTGCCTCTGCCTCCCGAGTACTGGGATTATAGGCGTGAGCCATCATGCTCAGCACTGTGGTATGTGGTTACCAAGGATCAAACTTGGGACCTTGTGCTTGCAAGGCAGACTTTGAAACCACTGAGCTAAATCCCTAACCCCCTACAACTTTATTTTTTTATTCATAAAAGCTCAGGCTAGACATAGCACAGGATCCTATCCTCAGGTGACTGGATAAACAAATTGCAGTATATCTACACATGTGGAATACTACTGAGGAATAAAGAAGAATGGATTATTGGTCCACACAGAAATAGGAATCAGTCTCAAATATGCTAAGGTGAATTTGAAACATCTTACACAGAATAAAACACTTTGCATTATTTCATTCATAAGCAATTCTAGAGAGTAAAACCAAATCTGTAGTGACATAAAGCAGAATAGTGGCTGTCTAGGGATGGGAATGTGGGAAAATGACTGCAGAAAAGCACAAAGGTATATTTTGAGATGATAAAAATCAACTTTACATAGTGTCTACTGATTGTTAAATGAGTACATATATATATGTCCAAACTCATTGAACCATATACTTGAGTACAGGTTTTAGCGTTTAAATTCATGTTAACTTAACTTGAACACAATTGATTTTTAAAAGTTTACTTTGTATAGTACAGAAGAATAGAAAGCCAGGTAAGAATAGAAAGACAAGGTAAGAATTGCGTTCTTGACATGCATTGCTAAATATTTTATGTTTCTTTTCATTGTTTTTCTTAGTCTGTACATGTATACCTAATTTTGTAAATTATATATCAATTCAAGATTATCTATGTACAGTTTAATAAATTTTCACTTCATTTAACACAGTCTCAAAGGTATTATCTGTATCTTACTAGATTTCAAAACTATAACAAAAGTTTTGGGAAAAGCAGGCATGCTGGGCCATGCCTGTAATCCCAGTACTCTGGGAGGCTGAGAAGAGAGGATCATAAGTTCAAGCCCAGCCCAAATGACTGAACAAGACCCTGTGTCAAAGAGATAGATAGATAGATAGATAGATAGATAGATAGATAGATAGATAGATAGATATGGCTGGGGATTTAGCTCAGCAGTTCCGGTGCCTGTCTTATAAGCACAAGGGCCCAGGTTCCATCCCCAGTAATCACATACAGTACTGGGTGTGGAGAATACTGGATGTGCAGACTCACGCCCAGCAGCAATCAGTACCACATATCACAGTGCTGGGCGTGATGGCTCATGCCTGTAATCCCAGCACCTGGGAGGCAGAGGCAGGAGGATTGCTGTGATGTGAGTTTGAGGCAGAGCTCAGGGCCAGCCTCAACTACGAAGGAGATCTTGCCTCAAAAAAAAAACCCAAACAAACAAACAAAAAACCCCAACAACAAAATAAGAGATAGATGATAGATAGATAGGTAAAGACTGAGAATGTAGCTCAGTGCAGTGTCCCTGACTGCAGTGTCCCTGAGTTCAGTCCCCAGTACAGCAAAAGGTAGGGGCGGTCAGGTTTTAGCCTAGTGGTTAGAGTATATACTAAACATATACAGCACTGTGGGTTCAATGAACAGAATAACCAAAGCAAAAACAAGAAAAATAAAATAAAAATGATCAAAAAAACCATTACTAACAGCAACATGAGCATAAGCAAGGAAGAATCAGAGGCAACTGCTTGGAAAATGTATTTTCTCATCAATGTTTTGTATGCCAAGAAGGTCGTGGTGTGTGGAGGAAACGAGATGCAGACACCTCTACAGAAGGCCCTAATACACATAAAGAAAAGCACCACAAATGACAGGAGATGATGGACTACACAATAAATGATGCTGAGGGGAAAATGGGCTGGCTGTTTTTTTTTTTTTTTTTTTAATGCATGTGAGGGCCAGGGATTTAGCCTAGTGGTTCTGGCACCTGCTTTGCAAGGGCAAGGTCCTGAGTTTGATCCCTGGTAATCACATACCACAGTGCTGGCTATAGTGACTCATGCCCACCAGCAATCTGTACCACATACCGCAGTGTGGGGGTGGTGGCTCACGCCTGTAATCCCAGCATTCTGGGGGCAGAAGCAGGATTACTGAATTCGAGCCTGAGTTCCAGACCAGCCTGAACTAGTGAGACCCTGTCTCAAAAAAGAAAATGCACTGCATTCTTATTTTAGACCATATTTTAACATAAATCATGGATAAACTTTTAAATTTAAAAAATTAAGAAACTAAGAGAATGCAGTTGATTTTATGGGAATTTAAGACCCTCATTCCAAAGCAGTCCTGTCCCAGACCCTAGAGAAGGGATTACTGCACAGACAGGCCACCCAGGCTATTAGCAATCATGCTTATATAATGAATTCTTTGTAAATCCATCAAAGGACTGGGTGTGGAGAGTCACAGACAGTGAAAGATATGGAGCCTCTCAGGAAGGCCAGGGAGAACTCATTCATGTCTGGGAGTGAGTGTGCTATGCCCCAACTCCACGGGGGATGGAAGCTCCTGCATGTAGGGCCTTTCTAGACCTCATTCTATATATCTCTTCATCTATCTGCCTCTGTATCCTTTAAAATATCCTCTATGATAAACTTAAGTCTAGTGTTTCCAAACCTATAAGTGTAGTGAGGAGGGGATAATGGAAATAGCAATTGGTTGTTAAGGGATCAGAAATTCTGGAGACCCAAACTTTGCTCCTGGGTCTAAGGTGGGGGCAGTCTTGTTAAAGTGAACTACTGAATTTTAGGATGTGATTGTATAGTACGAGAAAGAATTGGATTTGTTTTTTCCCTCTGTATCCTCACCAGGCAAATCATTGAGCAACAAACATGAAGATGATTCTACATTGAGGTAATAATTACAGGAAATCAAATGGAAGAGAGAAAAATCCTTGTATATCATGTTAAATGAATGGAAAAAAGATAAATATTGCTTGTGAATGTATAGTAAGGGAAGCTATCTCAGAGACTATTTGTGAGAGTGAAATATAAAACATACTTTTGTGAAGCAATTTTCCTAAATGTATCTTATACATATGTGTCTATTTGTTTATTGCTGCCCTGTGGATTGAGCCCTGGTTCTCATTATGTTTCCCAGGCTTGACCCAAATCTGTGATCCTCCTACTTCAGCCTCTGGTACACCTGGGATTATAGGAGTGCACCACCATGTCCTGCTTGTTTTCAGTCCTAAAATGTTCATACCTTTTATATAATAACTGTCTTTAAGACTGTAACCTAAAGAAATAACCACAAAGATATGAAAATTTATGTTAAAATTAAATTTGCTACTTATAATAATAAAATAACTTGAGATGTCATATAGCATGAAAAGTTAGATACATTATGGTACTTTCATATTATATAGGCACTAACATCACGTTTTCTCAAAACCTGTGAAACCTCATTAATTCAGAAGTTTTCCTAAATAAATTTCTGTTGAAGCTATTTGAGCAATTTGAATTATTTAGAAAAAAACAAGTTTTTTTTTTTTGTATTTTTACACCACTTACTAATTTCTTAAGACAGTTAAATGTGGGTTAATAGAGGAACCAATTCAATTTCTTACTGATTATAAGTTATACTTTGTAATATAAAATAACTCAAAGTGGCCAGCTCCATGGCTATGTGCAATCATAAATGTAACATGTTTACTTAGTTATCATGAGTAATATTCCTTTTGTACTTGGTATTAAACAACATATCCTGACACTTTTATAATGAAAACATATCACATTACTGATCAGACCCAAGACCTAACTCCATTGAATAGAGAAAAGAAAGTTCTTATCATAACCACCAAGGGGCCCACTCTGCCCTCAGTAATGGGTCTGTCTGAGGAAGAAAAGATTATTCTAGCCTCTGCTTAGCGGGCTGCAGTGCACAGCTGCTTGTTGACCCAGCCACACGTCAGACAACGGCTACTCATGATTGGCTTGGGAGGGCTTACTAAACAGTGAAGGAAGGACCCTCCCACTACGATGCTGGCTTAACCTAGACATCCTCTGTCACCAGAAAACAGATTCCCAGAAATTGAATTGGATCCTCTACTAATCCAGGTTTGACTGTCTTAAGAAATCAGTAAGTTGCCCGGCATGATGGCTCACTCCTGTAATCCCAGCATTCAGGAGTCAGAGGCAGGAGTATTGCTGAGTTCGAGGCTTGCCAGAGCTACATAGTGAGTTCAGAGCCAGCCTAAAGTACAAAAATGAGATCCTGTGTCAAAAAAAAAAAAAAAAAAGAACAAGGAAAGAAAGAAAGAAAGAAGTACGTGATATACAGACAAAAAAAGAACTTGTTTTCTTTTCCAAATAATTTAAATTGTTCATTAGTTTCAACAAGACTTTATTAATATAGGAAAACTTCTGAATTAATGAGGTTTCATAGGCTTAGTTCCCATAATATAGCTCTAGCTTTATGTGTGTACAATCTACCGAACCAAAAGCCACTTAATTAATGGATAACAACATTTGCCTGTCAAACAAGTAGAAGTCAAGATATGCCAGTGTGATATGTATAAATCCTTTTACTTTCTGTGGAAATATCATCTAAACACAAATATAGGACAAAAAATTGAGTGGATAACCATTTATTGTCAGTACATATCATTTGTTTCTCTCCCCTTCCCTGCCTCCTTTCCCCTACTCCTTCCCTCCAGCCCCTCTCCTCTTCTCTCTCTCAGTAGGGGTGCTTTATCACTGAGTTACATCCTTTGCCCTTTTTTAATCTTTATTTTTTAATTTTGAGACAGTCTGACTAAATTGTCCTTGGGAAACTCAAAACTTGCCACCCTCCTGCCTCAGCTTCACTCAGTGCTGGGATTATGGTCATGAATTACATTATAATCCTACCTGAGCATCATCAGGGTATTTAACTTTGATCAACACCTAATAAGAAGATGTTTCAATATAGCAGTATAGATCTGAGAGATTTACTTGTACAAATAAAGTAAGGATTTATATTTTTCTAGACATTTATCAAGTTTGTACCTGAATTAAAAATCGAATTGCTACATTCTACACCCCACAGATTTTTAAAAGTGTTTTTGGGACTAGCTATTCTGCTGATTCCCTGAATATTGAATTGAATAAAACATTAAAAGATTGTTATGTTTATGTCTAGGTGTCCCCCTAAAACTTAATGCCTTCACACTTGGAGTTTAGGAACAGGTGATTGGATCATGTGTGTGTGTGAGACTCATTAGTGGATTAGTCCACTGATGATTTTATTTTTTATTTTATTAAAAATACAATTGCATAAAAAAATCACAAGAGAATAATGATACACTGTGTATCATTATGTTCAAAGTAGTTAATTAGAGACAAAACGTTTCTCTCTTAGAAAGAAGAAATAGACAGGTAACTGCTGAATTTAAAGGTTAAATGTGATGTACGGAGATGAAGCCTAATTGGAAGGGTGAGTCACTGGAGGTGTGGCCTGGAAGGGTTTCTCTCCCTGCCTGCTCCCTTGATCTTTCTCTGTTTCCCATCATCTTGCCACAAACTCTTTCTCCTCTGCCATGCCACCCTGCTTTGGTACCAACTGACTGTGAACTGAAACTTATACAAATTATAAGCTAAAACATATTTCTCTTTCTCTATCCTGTAGGTATCAGGTATTGTCTCTCAGTAAGACAGAGATGTTACCCACAAACTATAAAAAATTACGTTGAGACAGGCATAGTGGTGTATCCTATAGTTTCAGTGTTAATGTTCAGATAAAAAAATGTCCTCCCAAAGACTCATATGTTCAGAGGTTGATTAGGCCATTGATGAGTTCATAGCTGACTGCCCAGTTTGGTGTTGGGGCCTGGTTGGAAGAGGTAGATGATTGGAGACTTGAATGGAAAGGGTGTATTCTTGTCCCCGGCTCCTCTCCCTTCCTTTTCTGCTTCTAGGCTGCCATGAGTTACCCAGGCATCTTCTGCCGTGCCATATGGCCATGGTGTTTCTGCATTAGAACCAACCATGGACTGAATCCTCTGAAACAATAAGCTAAAGTAACTTTTCTCATTCAAGTTGCATATCAGATATTTTGTCCCCCAAATGAAACAGCTGGCTAGTATACCTAGCTACTCAGTAAGCTGAGGCTGGAAGATCACTTGAGCCTAGGAGTTCAAGGCCATGTTGTACAACATAGTGAGACACCATCACTTGGGAGACAATACTAAACACCCACAACTTAAGGAAGGAGAAGTGTATTTTTGCTCACATTTTAGAAATGTCAGTCCATATCTGGCAGGTTTAAACAAAGAAAGGGCATGGTAGATGGACCTGGGCACAGAAGAGCTGCCCTTGTCATGATTACCAGAAGCAGAGACAATTGAGATGCTAAAAAATGAGATGTGCCCTTGTAGGTCATGTCCCCAGTGATCCACCTCTTCCATCCAAGCTCTACCTTCTAACAGTACACTCAGGTGCTAAACTCACCATAGATGATTCCACTGGTGAGTACAGCCCCCATGATCCAATCACCTTCCATTAGCCTTGTCTGAGTGAATGAGAACTTTGGGGGATGTTCTTTTTTTCTATTTTTAAGGATGTATAATTCCCATTTTTAAATATTTGTGTATATGTGTCACAAAATTATATGACTTTATCTTGATTTTAGCCCTCAGTTCAGTATTAGCCTCAACCATGAAAAAAGATGTATTGCATTTTCTCTTCCATATCTTTTATAAGTTTGTTTCTCTTGTCTTTGATATTTACTTTAGAGGTTTGGCTTTCTGGGAAGAGGCATACAAAAAATTACCAAGGATGAAGTAGAGGAAATAAATCAAGAATTATAACTGTAAAAGTTGTTACTTTAAGTTATTGCTAGGAATCCTTTATATTTTCCTCCAGTCCTAAATTCTTATTGTGAAGTCCTAATCCTCAATATGATAGTGTAATCCCAAGAGAGACAATTAGCTTCAGATAAGATAGTGAGGGCAGAAACCCCAGGTTAGCATTAGTGCTCTTATAATGACAAAAGGGAGGACTGATAAATAGGGCAGACCGACAAAAGCATAATATATTTTGCACACTGAAATCCTCCCCGAAAATGTGAAACTCTCAGGAAAGTGAGACAAGGTGGTGATAGTGAACTTGGTTCAAAGTATGTTATATGTAATTAGGATTCTGCCAAAATGAAACATTAATCTGTATAACCAATAAAGAGTAAAAACATTGAAGAGACCAGGCCCCTTTTTCTCTGCCATTTGGAGGAAATAGGTGGTAACCTACAAATCAATAGGATCTTCACTAGACACTGAATCTGCCAAAATTATGAACTTGGACTGCCCTGTCACCAGAACACTGAAAAGAAATATTTGTTATTTAAGTCATTGAATGAATGGTACTTTTAGTTTTTTGTAGTTCTGGGGATTGAACCCAAGGACTCACACATACTAGGCAAGTGTTGTGTCCACTGAGCCATGCCCCCAGTTCTTTCTATGGCCTTTTAAAATAGCAGCCTCAGAAGACAATAATTAAAAAGAACTTTTTTTCTCCTTAAAAAAAATCACTTCTAAAAAAATTAAATAAAAATATCAGTTCTCACTATAGAATCTTGCAAAGATGGTCATGATTGATTCTTGCAAAGTATAATCCCCTTAAGATGTTTGTATCATGAGAGGACTTGGGATAATAGAAGCATTATAGACCAAGGAACAATTCTCAGGCAGAACCATGCTGACATGAAGAAAAATGCAATTGCATCTTTGCTTGGAAAGAAGTTGCCAACATTGTTCAAAGAATAGCCAGTGGTTTCCTGGTCACTGTGCCTAGCTTCAGAGTGGGAATAGATCTTAGGGAATAAGCTAAATCTACACAGTAAACTTCTTTCTGATATTTTTCAAACCACTGAAACAGATCTTGTGTTTAAAACAAAACAGAAAATATGCTTACCCCATCATCCTTTGTTCCCAACTCTGAGAGCAGATTGACACTTCATAATAACCCTGGTCTCTATCATTTTAAAACACATATAAATATTTTTTGTCTGTTTGTTTTCCAGTACCAGGAATCAAATTCAGGACCTTACCGTGGCCAGGCAGGAGTGGACTAAATCCCCAGCCCACTGGGAAATAATTAAAATATCATTTTATTAGGCATTATAAGTTGTGCTGAATTCATGAGTTAGACCTATTATGTGCAAAGTGTCAAATTAATGACTTTCACTATTTGGAGGAACAAAACCACAGTCAAGGTCTATTGTCATATAATGTACCTCCAGCTCCATGTAAGTTCCTGAGCAGCACAGCACATGAATGGTGCAAGGTTTGAATGTTTCTGTCCCCTCCAGATTTCATAAGAAAGCCCCCAAAGCAATAGTATTCTATGATGGGGCTTTGAGATGTTTTAGGTCATGAAGGCTTTCTCACAGATTGTTACTTAAAAAGGCCTCACATGACAATGTTCTCTTCTGCTTTTCTGTCCTATGATAACAGCATTTGTCTTCCCTTGCCCTTTCACCTTCTGAAACATAAGGATGCAACAAGAAGGTCCTGGCCAGATGCCACTGCCTTTGGGTTTAGACTCTCAGCCTATGGTACTGCAAAATAATACATTTCTGTTCATTTTAAATTACCCAGCCTGTAGTATGCTGTTAGAATAGCATAAAATAGACTAAGAAAAGGCAGAAGCTTACTTGTTCAAATGAAGAGAGCAAAGTAGTAAAAACATTGATATGGTTCATTCTTCTATTCAGTGCTCTGGGAAATCTCCTAAATTGAGAAAAAGGGCAAAATTTAGTTGCCCAACTTTTAACATCACCCCAAAACATTGTCCTATGAGTCCATCTCTGTATCAATTGATAGGGGGTTTTAACTTTTATCAAATAATTGGTGAGACAATAAAGGTACTATCAATTTGAGATTAAAGTAAAGCTAACCCAAAGAAGTGGTGTTTTTCCAGATTCTTATACAAATTTATATATTGTTCTGTCCTATAGGTTATTGACCATTTTGTACCAAAATGAACGATGCCACTTCTGCAGTTCCCCCCTTAATCAACTATAAATGCTCTTCAGAAGCACCTAAATCATCTTTTTGATTCACTCTGTAATGGACTAGATAAAACTCTGACAGCTGTTGAATGAAAACTTGTGCCACATTTGTATTTTATAGCAATTTGGAAGCTGATGATTTTTGAAAATGAGGAATCCTTTTCCAAGAAGCCTCCTAGATCATTTCTCATATTGCCTTGGCCCCAAACCCCACATCCTCAAGTTCCATTTGATAAGAGGTTGAAAATCATCTGAATCAGTTTAGAAGATTCACTATCTGAATTAATGGCCACTGTTGCCACCCAAACACCAAAAGATTCTTAGATGTCAATATCACACTAAAATGGGAGGACTTACAGCTTTTTAACAAAATGGACGCCTTTTCAAGCCCAGGAAGGGAAAAGTGATACATGAATTAAGGACTCGGTTTTTCTTTTTAAATAATGTCTGACATTTATTGAAAGCAAGGGAAAGACTTTGCACAGGTCACCTGGAAGAGTTGGGAAGATCACAGGGTCGCTATGTGCAAACCACGACACACACGTCAGACACACGGCTGTGAGTGCAGAGGAAAAGTGGGTTCTGGGAGACTGACTAGCCCTCAGGGGAAAGGGAACGACGGGGTCTGGCTGCCGGGAACAAAGAGGTGTGAGAGGGGGGTAAGGGGTCCCGCCAAATGAGGCCGCTGTGCCCCAGAGGGTCTCCCAGCGGTCTGGACCAGCGTCCATGGGCTGTGGGCAGCTCAGGTCCCTCCGAGTGAGTCCAGATGACAAAGGACAGCAGCTTGTGGTGGGTGCGGTGGGCGGTGATGGCAGGGCCAACGCAGGGTGTGGGTGGTCGGTTCAGCTTGGTGTACCACGGCCAGGCCTGGGGCTGGAGCACAGGACAGCATCCCCAGTGTGTGGGAGGAGCCGGTGGGCAGCAGAGGGCGGTGGCGCTCCAAAGCGAGGCTCTGGAAGCCAGTAGCGCTATTCCTGGAACAAAGGCAAGCTAAGACACTGGAGAGGGAGGGGACAAGAACGCTGCGACTCAGGGGGGCCCGCGAGGAAGGGAGGCTGGCGGGGGGAAGGGGAGGGAGAGGGGCAGGGGAGGGCGCCCCCGGCCTCTGGCACAGCCCACCCTCCCCACGCACCGGCCCAGGCCCGAAGATCTCTCGGCCTAGAATTCCTCTTCCTCCTCCCATCCAAAGACCCGCTTCATCTCGGCCACGAAACCCCGGTAATCGCTGAGGAGGGGGCTGTCTTGTTCGATGTAGGGCATCACCCATTGCAGCGCTCTGCCCTTGAGGCGGGTGATGAGGAACGTCACCTTAAGGGCGTCGGTGCAGAATATCTTCTCGTCCACGAACATGTAGGAGCCGGTCTGCACGATGAACTCGGGGAGCTTGGTAGTGTCCCCGTCAAAGGTGTCGGGAAAAGGAATCGGGTTGTTCCAGCTGCGCCAGGCGGTCCGGACGGGCAAGGCCAGGAGAGCCTTTGTCAGCTGCACCCGACTATCCATCGCCTCTGGCTTGCTTGTGCGGGAGTTGCGTGCACAACCGGGCTCTACAGGCTTCTGCAGAGATCTGCAGGGAGACGTCACCGGAAGTGCTCATCTGCGGAGGTGGGCCCAGCTTTGGGTGGGCAGAACCAAGTGGAATTCTTTGCTCCCCCCAAGTCCCCGCCCACAAGGCTGTGTAGTTGGCGAAGTACAGGCACATCAGAAAGACTAGCTGGTGGGGCAGAGCGTCTTGGAGGGCCTAATGCCCGGGAGAAGTCTTGGTCGGAATCCGGAGGTGAGGCCAAATTTTCCCAAGGCTAGCAACCAGAGTGTGTGGTGTAGGAGGAGCCTTAATCTTTTTAGGAGCTGGAGGTGGATGTTCCTGTAAATTCATTAGCCCTCTCGCCATACCTCTTGCTTCCCACAACTGTCTTGAGTCTTATGTATTTGTTCTAGGATCCTTGGTTACAGATAGCAGTTAAATAAAATTCTGTAACTATATTTTACTTTTTGTGCTGATGCATGAGAAGTATTAGCTACCTGGCGGCAGATGCGGTTGTTTTTCAGTATTAATAAGAGAGCCCCAAATACTCGTAAACATAATATATAGTAACAGTCTCAGTAGTGCACCATGAGCTGTTAATATATGGAGGTTTAAATGTTGATTGAGAATCTCTTAATTTGTTATAAAAGCTGATGGTGATTCTGTCATGTTGGCCTGAGCATAGACAGTTCACAACACTGGACTACATCTTGGCCAACAGGACAGAGAAACTTACAGTGTAACATAGTCATAAGAGTGACATCTCATCACCTTTGCTGTATATTTTTTATTAATAAATTGAGTTTATTGGTACATTTTAGGAATACATTATGATCATATTCAGCATTGGGAATTTGTACCTGTGTATGACATAGCTTGATTCTCATTTTTCCCATTCCCCTGCCTACCCTTTAACCCCATACATACATAAGCTTTGTGATTAGAAACAAATCACAGTCTCAACTCACATTCAAAGGCCTGACCAGAAGCTTGGGGCGACCTTAGTGGTTGCCATAGCGTGGATATAACACAATGGCAACCCATTCACCTGTTGTCGATATTTTCCATGTTTTCAGATTAGGCAGTTATGTAAGTATCAGCTGCAAACCTTCATGTACAGATCTTTGTGCGCACGTTTTTATTTTTCTAGGGTAAATGTCTTAAATGGGTTTTTGTGTCGTATGGCTCCTCATAAAATTCTCATCAAACTAAGAAGAGAACAACAAAACCTGATTGAGGATGAGGCAAGAGGCCAAACAAGGAGAAGTTAGTAACAGAATCTCATAGAACAAGCATCAGGAAACTACGCACAGCAAAGATAACTACATGAAAAATATCAGAAAATTGGGCGGGGGAGTTAGCTCAGTGGTTCCGGCTCCTGTCTTACAAGCACAAGGGCCCGGGTTCGATTCCCCGGTAACCACATAACAATACTGGGCGTGGAGACTCACCCCAGCAGCAACCAGTACCACATACCACAGTGCCAGGCATGGTGGCTCACGCCTGTAATCCCAGCACTCGGGAGGCAGAGGCAGGAGGATTGCTGTGATGTGAGTTTAAGGCTGAGCTTGGGGCAGCCTGAACTACAAAGTGAGATCCTGTCTCAAAAAAATCTAAAAATTAAAAAAAAAAGAAAAAAAAGAAAGAAAATATCAGAAAATTGATAGATAAAGGTCAGTCCCCCAAGACATCAGGACCCTGGCCTCTCTAACCTCACTTACTACAGTTTGTATCCCCTAAGTGGGTTTTGAGCACCATGATACTTCTCTAAAACTCTTGCATTGAAAAAAACCTTCCCTTTCTGATGGGTGGGCCCAGTTAGGTCTCCTTTTGGGCCATGACTTGTCAGTCCCCAGTTATAGGATGTTAGAGATCCAGTGCTTGCCCCTCTTTGGTCATGAATTTTTCTCACTGACCCACTCCCACCTTGTGGAGTGCTCCTTCTCTTCTTTCTGTTACTCTTGTTACTCTTTTTAAATGAGTAGTACTGTTGCTATTCTTTCTGAGTATCTTCATCATTTTTGTTGTTGTATTGGACACCAAGAACTTAGGAACAATTACCCAAGACCCACCACTGGATAACAAGCACATTTAGGAAAATGATAAATTTGAGTCATTTGTAGAACAGGATGCACCTTGAGACTGTAATATTAAGTGAAATAAATCAGACACAGATGTTTAAATATCGTATGGTTTCTCTTATATGAGAACCCCATAATATTAATAAAGACTAAAATGAGAGTTTATGGGACAAAAGGAAGTGTGGAGATGGAAGAGAATTTACAGATGGAGAAAATGGGAGGGCAGAGAGAAAAAGGGAAAATAAAAATGATTAAAGTGTGATATTATAGATACCAGTTCCCAAAGCTAAATGTAAATATTATATATCACAAACATATACTAATAAAAAGAAACCTTAACAATAACTACAGCTAATATCATACTTAAAAGTGAATGCTAGAATGATTTCCATCCTTATATCAAGAACAAGTCGAGGATACCCACTAAAAACACTTCAATGCAATGTAATACTCGAGGATCTAGCCCAGGCCTGTCCAACACACACAGCCTGAATGGCTAGCAGTGAGGCCCCATAAAATCCTAAACTTTTACCATTATTATGTGGTTTTTAGTGATATTTTTCATGACTTGATTGCATGGTCCTTCAGTGAGAATTTTGTAGTAAACAACAACAGAATGCTGTACCATCTCACACAAAGAGGAAAATGGAAACCCTATTAGACATTATATGCACTTCTTTAACTAGGCAAATAAAATGCAGTGATAACCCATAATAGTACATCAGTTTACCTACATGCATGTGGCTGTGAAGGCAGATATTTATTGCTACCATGCAGACATATAAGATGTATTATTTAATGGTTAAACTTAGGCTTGTGCTATTTCACGGACTAATGTAATGTTAATACCTATCTTCTCAGAGAAAAATATTGTTCAATTCACAATCATACCTTGTTCACATCATTGCTCTTTGGCAGTATGTACATTTATAATTACCCATTTTCAAAGATGAAGAACAGCAAGAGTAAAATTAAAACATTTCTGGTGAGGACTTTGGGAACATACTAATAAGTGCAATTACATCTATAAAACCAGACACTGATACATTAGTTGCACAAAAAAAGGTCAAACATCCTACTAATTTTGTGCATATGTTGCCTTATTTTTTTTAATGCTAGTTACAATTCATTGTTTTTACACAGCATCAATACCCATGATGCATCTTAGAATTAGGAACAAAAATCATTTCTTTTGTGAATATGGCCAAAGAAAAAAGTTTTCATAAAAAAAATAGAAATGTCGGGCCTGGGATTTAGCTCAGTGGTTTCGGTGCCTGTCTTGCAAGTGCAAGGACCTGGGTTGATCCTCTAACCACATACAATACTGGGCGTGGAGACTCACACCCAGCAGCAATCAGTACCACACACCACAGTGCCGGGTCTGGTAGCTCATGCCTGTAATCCCAGCACTCAGGAGGCAGAGGCAGGAGGATTACTGTGATATAAGTTTGAGGCTGAGCTCAGGGCCAGCCTGAATTACAAAGCGAGACTCTGTCTCAAAAAAACCTACAAAAGGGGCCGGGGAGTTAGCTCAGTGGTTCCAGCGCCTGTCTTGCAAGCGCAAGGACCTGGGTTCAATCCCCGGTGGGTGACCACGTGGCAGTACTGGGCGTGGAGACTCACCCCAGCAGCAATCAGTACCACATACCACAGTGCCGGGCGTGGTGGCTCACCCCTGTAATCCCAGCACTTGGGAGGCAGAGGCAGGAGGATTGCTGTGATGTGAGTTGGAGGCTGAGCTCAGGGCCAGCCTGAACCACAAGGCGAGATCCTGTCTCAAAAAACCTAAAAAAAAAAAAAAAACCCTACAAAAAAGAAAAAAAAAACTAGAAATGTCTAGTGAATGTAGCCAAATGTCTAATTTTATTTATTTATTTATTATTTTGAGACAAGGTCTTGCTCTGTAGTTCAGGTTGGCCTTGAACTCATAGCAATCGTCCTGCCTCTGCCTCCCAGGTGCTGGGATTACAGGCCTGAGCCACCACACCAAGCACTGTGGTGTGTGGTGCCGGGGGTTGAACTCGGCACCTTGTCCTTGTCAGGCAGACTCCAGAGCCACTGAGCTAAACCTCCAGTCCCCCAAATGTCTGATTTATGACTATCATAAAGAGGCTGCAGTATTTTCTTTGTTAACTGTGTCACTTTGATCTTGTTGCACTTTGTTTCCAACTTCTGGAGCAGCACAGTCATTTTAAAGGCTGCAGACTAAAACAGCAAGGGTTTTGATTGTTAAAAAAAAATAAATTTATCTTTCAAATCAAATGTATTATAAAAGTGTAAATTATAATACTTATACAAATAGGAAAATAAGCCAATCATCAGCTGAGTCTCCTGATGGAAGTTTCAAATTTAATAATACAAATTTCTGCATCTAAAACTTTCAAAAAGTTAATTCTTGACTTATTTTTAAAGGTTTTATAACATTTTCAAATGTCTAATTAGCTATATTATATATTTTATATGTGACCTAAGACAATTGTTCTCATTGTGAACAAGGTAAGCCAGACAGTGGGACATTCGTGCACTAGACAGTTCAATGACAAAAAAGAAAATAGGATAAGAAAAAGAAATAAAATTCATTTTGATTGATAAGGAAGAAGGCAGATACTTGGTTTTTGTAGACAACATGGTCATGTATACAGAAAACATATTGTGTAGGAATAACTATGCTGAAAAGGAAATTAGCAACATTTGAGGACACAGTGAATACATAAAAAAATCAGTTGTATTTCTAATAACAAATTAGAAATTTGAAGCAAAATTGAAAACAAAGATTTTAAAAGTTTAGGTTAAATGTCTAAAATATGAAATACTTGTATACTGGAAAAACCACAGAATATTCTTCACATAAATCACAAAACAGCTGAGAAATAGAAAGTTATATGTTTAGAGATTAAAGACTTAATATTGATATGATAATAATTTTTCCAAACTAGAATGGCACATTCAAAGTCCAGCAAGTTTTTAATGAATAAAAATAACTTATTCTAAAATTTATATAGAAATGCAAAGGTCATATAACAGTGAACATAACTTTGAACAGAAGAAACAATTTAGAGAACTGAATACTATTTGATTCCAAAATTCATAGTAAATCTATACTAATTGAGACAATGTGACTTCACTTTCTAGATAGATGAACGAAACAATACAGAAACAGAAGTAGATTCACATATACAGAGAAGCTGATCTTCTGACAAAGGCTTTTACCTATTTAAAAGTAGATGAGCAGATTGGCAGAGAGCATCATGGGACTTTTGGAGGTGAGATATCTAACCTCAGTGGCCTTGGCTGTGGGGCAGGCATCTAAAATCCATCTGACTTGATGATCAGAAATATTTATTATATAGTATTATGCTCGTTTATCTGAAGAATTAAAATTTTTAAAAATTGTAATTAGCTCCTCCTCTGCCTCTTGTTTTCTTAGATAATATCTTTGAAAAGGGACTCACAGAACCTCAGAAGGGACAGATTGCCGGAGCTGTTTCTCAGGTCCACCAGTCCATGCGATACCATGTCTTAGACTAGCCAAGTTCCCTCAAACAGGGAACAGGGGAGATATAAAATGTCTGGTGTCAAAGAGATACAAAGTGAATGTCCTGCAGCCAGTGAGGGCTGAACCCCTGAAAAGAAGCCCTTTGTGTTCCAGCGCTCCAATGGTACTAAAGCAGGAGGCACAAACCTATATGAGCGCCTTGAGAGGCCAAGCTGAGAACATGATCTCTCAAGCAAGTCCAAGCCCAGGCTGGGCAACTTCATGAGCTCTTCATTGAAAATAAAAACAGTCTGGGGATTTAGCTCAGAAGACATCCCCTGTACCATCAAGATAAGAAAATCAGCACTACTTGGGTGCCTCAAAACGCCATTTGCTGGGCCGGAGATTTATTTAGCTCAGTGATTCCAGTGTCTACCTTGCAAGTGCAAGGTCCTGAGTTCGATACTTGGTAACCACATACAAAAATGCTGGGCGTGGTGACTCATGCCCAGCAGCAATCAGTACCACATATCACAGTGTCAGACATGGTGGCTCATGGCTGTAATCCCAGCACTCCAGAGGCAGAAACAGGAGGATTGCTGTGAGTTCAAGGCTGGTCTGGGCTACATAGTGAGCTCTGGGCCAGTCTGAACTACAATGCAAGACACTGTCTCAAAAAAAAAAGCACAGAACAAAGAAAGCCCATCTGCTGCTTTCTCCTAGTACCCTTCCATATTCATATTGAAAACCCTGGCTGTGTACTGTGGAGCTGAGGGTCTGTGGCCATGAGTCACTCTGTATCTCTAGTGTGTTAACCTGGCCGGCCTTGCATCTTCAGAGGAGACATTTCAGAGACCCGAAAGGGCTAGGGGACCAATTAAAGACCTTCTAGCAAGTGTTCTGTGTTCTGAGGAGGTGTTTCAGTGGCTAAGGCAGTTACCCTAGAATTGCCTGGCAGTGTCTCTCCCTGATGGGGGAATTTGTGATTTTAGTTTTCTTTTTGTCATCTGCAATTTCTAAGGAGAATGTTGCCGCCCATCTGTGGCAGCATCATTAGCAGGCTTAAACTGTGTGCTGGAGAAGGGCCCTTGCCACAGGCCCCTTTCTGTTTTTTGCAGCATAGCGTTCTGGCTTTCACCACCAAATCCATGGAAAGGAAACTAAGCAGATTTTCACATTCCACCCACCATTGTGAAAATCCCACCTAATTTATCACAGTAGCAATTAAAATGTCATGTAAACTCAGCAGCTGTTACCATGGCAACCATGTGTTAGGATTATGTTTGCAGCCCTTGTAAATTGGGGAGGGAGATGTGCACCTTTTAAAGTGATAAAGCTTTCCAGTGCTCTCCATTAAAACAAACACAAAAACTGGTCTTACTGAGTGCTGCATGGATGCAGCAGAAGTGCGTGCTAATCCTGTTGTTCTGGACGTTAACACAAACAATTTCATTGTGTTCCGCGAATCTACAACAATGAAGGGATCCAGGTAAACGAGATATCGCGAACATCGTCATATGATTCAGGGAAATACATCTTCTGGACTACACATAGCAAAAATGATTTTTTTAAATCGTGAGACATCATCTAAATGCATATCGAGGGACCTATTACAAAATGATTCATTCTTTGAAACTGTCACAACGTAGCATTTTGAGAGGAACACGGAGGGCAGCTACCAAAAGACAAGGAATATGTATACCAAGTCTACTCTTCACTTCCAAAACACTTGCATGCTTTCCTATACAGTGACCTTACCTCTAAACTCATGGAGGACTATCACACTTGGGAAACCTCGGTCCCACCCCTCTGATTCCAACCCCTACTTCTTTATTTTTTCTTTTTTTGAGAGAAGGTCTTGCTTTTTGTAGTTCTGGCTGGCCCTGAGCTCAGCCTTGAACTCACAGCAATCCTCCTGTCTCTGCCTCCCGAATGCTGTGATTACAGGCGTGAGCCACCAAGCCACGCACTGTAGGCACTGCAGTATGTGGTAATGATTGCTGTTGGGTGTGAGTCTCCACACCGGCTTTATATGTGAGATTGAACCCAGGCCCTTGCACTTGCAAGGCAGGTGCCAGAACCACTGAGCTAAATCCTCGGTCCAACCCCTACTTCTTCAATCCCTGCTGCCCATTCCAGCAATTCCATTTTCTCCTGAGAGGGCCCGTGGTGGGGAGCCACAAGGAGACCCCAGGCACCTGCATAGAGCAGAGCACTTAGGGCATTTAGCCTCTAGCCAGTGCTGACCTCCTCAAAACACACTTCCGGCAATGCCTTGGTTCCAAAAGCTGAACATCTCAGCAAAACAAACTCCAGTGAGTCCAGCAAGCCAGGCACGATGAACAGTCGCGTGTAGCTGAAGATCTTCATGGTTTGAACTCTATGGCCCCACCCGCGCTGGTGCAGACACCCAATTCCTTTTCCAGAGACATTGACAAGGACACCAACCAGCTCCCCGAGTTCATTATTCAGACCGGCTCCTACATGTTCGTGGACGAGAACACGTTCTCCAGCGATGCCCTCAAGGTAACGTTCCTCATCACCCGCCTCACGGGCCGGCTCTGCAGTGGGTGATGCCCTACATCGAAAAGGACAGCCCCCTCCTCAGCGACTACCGGGGCTTCCTGGCCGAGATGAAGCGGGTCTTTGGATGGGAGGAGGACGAGGACTTCTAGGCCTCGAGACCCCGGGGCCTTGGCCGGTGCGTGGGGAGGGTGGGCTGTACCAATCGCCAAGGGCGCCCTCCCCTCCCCCCTTTCTCTTTTTTTCTTCTTCCCCGCCCCCTCGACTCCCCCTCTCCCTTTCACCTCTGCTTCCTGCTCCACCCCCTCCTCCACCTCTGGCTATCTCCCTCTCCCTCCGCCCCCGCGAGTCACCTGGTTCTGTCCAAGCTCTCTTCCCCTCCCTCCTGGTCCTGCTTCCCTTTGTTCCAGGAACAGCTCTCCAGCCCTCCCTGAGGCCTCTGCCACCACCTCTGGGCCTGGCTCTGGAGGGCGCCACCGCCCTATGCTGCCCACCGGCTCCTCCACACACTCTGAAGGCTGTCCTGTGCTCAGCTCCAGACCTGGTCCTGGTCCACCAGGCTGGACAGACCACCCACACCGGCCTGGCCCTGCCAGCTGCCTGACTGCACCCTCTGCCCACACCCTGCGCTGGCCCTGGCATCACCGC
>PVIR01022584.1:0-28061 GCA_004026965.1 Petromus typicus
TATCATTTTTTATGGCAGAGTAGTACTCCATTCTGTAGAAGAACCACAGCTTTTTTATCCAGTCTCCAGTTGATGGACACTTGGGTTGTTTCCAAGATGTTGCAATCACAAACTGGGCTGCTATAAACATGGGTGCACATATGTCACTGTTTTTTGTAGTACCAAATGAACTTTGGAACAACTATGCATATGATGAAATGTGACTTTTTTTTTATAGTTTCTATCCTAAAACTCAGTGTTCTCACTGATGGTGCTTTTCAGAAGTGATAGGATCTTGGCAGAATAAGAGAGGTAATCCCCTGACGAGTTTACAGATAAATGTGATGTTGACAGGGGAGCTTGGCCAACGTGGTCACTGGGGGCATGGGCTGAGTGGGTCTCTCTCCCTCTCTTCTCCCTGGATCCTTCCTGCTTCCTGGTAGTGGTGCTACGGGCTGTTTCTCCTCTATCACACTCTTCTTCCATGTCAGTCTGCCCCACAGCCTACCAACTACTGAGTGAAACCTCTACAAAATGTGCGATAAAATGACTCACTCCTTTTTAAATTTTCTAATGTCACATATAATATAATAATATAATGTATTATAATATAATATAATGTCACATATTGTGTATTGGGGGTTCCCTCAGGCAACATCTGTCTATCAATAATTTCAAAGTAACATTGGTAATAAAATCAGCTAACATTCATGTGCGTAGAGGTTCAGGGCTTTGTTTTTAATTTATGTATACAAATATAAGGAGCTATTAAAAAGCAAATGGAGGGCTGAGGATTTAGCTCAGTTGTTCTGGCGCCTGTCTTGCAAGCACAAGGGTCGGGGTTCGATTTCCGGTGACCACATACCTATCCTAGGCGTGGAGACTCACGCCCCAGCAGCAACCAGTACCACATACTACAGTGCTGGGCTTGGTGGTTCGTGCCTGTAATCCCAGCACTTGGGAGGCAGAGGCAGGAGGATTGCTATGATGTGAGTTTGAGGCTGAGCTCAGGGCCAGCCTGAACTACAAAGTGAGACCCTGTCTCAAAAAAAAAAAAAAAAAAAAAAAAGCAAATGGATATTTATACATGTATACAAACATGTATGATGATCAGATACAGTCATAAGCTGAATAATAATGCCTCAGTTGATGATAGATCGATTGCTCGGTGGCACTTTGAGCATGAGAATGTTTCAGCACAGCTCATTTCTCATGTGTGTGGAGGTGCTGGTGTAAATAAGCCTGCTGTGTTGTCAGGAATATAAATGCATATGGCAGAGATAGTTATGTTTAGTACATAGTATTTGATAATGAAAATTATGGCTTTCAATTATGTATTCACCACAATATCTACAATAAAGAACCCAAAACTCTAAACTTCCAGGCAGCCATGATGGCGCACACCTGTAATCCTAGCACTGAAAGGCTGAGTCAGAAGGACCTTTGAGGCCAGACCAGGCTACATATGGATTTGAGCACAGCCCAAACTATGTAATGAGATCCTGTCAGTCCAGGTAAAGGAACTGAACTGACACTTCTCCAAAGGAGCACAGACAGAGAGAAGCACATGAGAATGTGTTCATTAGCTTTAGCCATAGGGAATCTCAAATGAAAACAATGCTGAGGCTGCATCTTACTGCCAGTAAAATGGTTATCATCAAGAACACACTCACACACACGTGTGTACATGTGCACATGCACCAGATGCTGGTAGCATATGGAGAGAGAGGAACTGGTCTACATGGTGGTAATGGGAATGTAAACTAGAACAATCACTTTGAAAATCAGTATGGAGTTTTCTAAAAACAGTCAAAATAGATATGCACTTTGACTCATCCATACAGCTCCTGAATGTATTTCAAAGAGTTAAAATCATCATAAAATAGAGATACATTCCAATTCATGTTTATAGCAATGCAGTTCACTAGAGCTATGCTAAATGCCCCCCTGCGGAGGAACGATAAAAAATACATGCTGTACTCCCCTGACTGCCTTCCTAGCTCTTACAATGCTTGTTTTCAAAGTATCTGCAGTACCCAACCTATGGTTTATTCCATGCGCTAAGGGCAGTGTGGCACAAGCCTCCACCCACCCAAGCTCCAAGCCTGTACTGCATCCCAGACTTGAGCCTATGAGTGGTCTCTCCAGGGACCTGGCGGCCGCTTCCCCTTCCCCCACAGAAAACCTCATTGTGATGACTGGTCGAGGTGCCTGGCTTCCTCAGCTCTGCTCTCAGAAGTGTCGAGGCCTGTGGCCTCTGTGTAGGCTCTACCATGGCCAGTGTGGTCTGAGCCCTCTCCGCGTTCAGACAGCAACCAAGTGCCCTGGGTTGAACAAAAAAAGCAGAGCAAGCTTATCCAGATGCTTTGCATAACAAGAGGCTCCTCTATTTCTGTCTCATGAGGTTATTCCAACTCACATCGAGTAATAAACATCAGTGAAACTAGCTGTTCAGAAGGGATAGAAAAGAACATGTGATATATATGCACTATGCCATTTTATTCAGCCATAAAGATGAATGAAAATGTCACCTGCAGAAAAATGGATGGATCTTGAAACCATAATGTCAAGTGAAATAAGTCAGACACAAAAAATTAAATATCATTGGAATTCTCTTATATGAGGAACCCAACATTTAAATTAATTGAGTAATCAAATAAAGGAGATACTATATAAAACAGAAAAGATGTTATTCTGGAGATGGAGAGAATCCGAGAAAGCAAGGAAAAAGGAGAAAAGGCACATGTAAGTGAACTAAAAGTGATCGATAAAGTTTATATCTGTGCAAATGACCCCTAATGGATGTAAATATTACATTTCTGAAGATAGGTAAAATATCACGCTGTGTCATACTGGCGTCAACCTCATGTACCCCGTATGTATCACAATTATCAAAAACTATGTAAAGTGGCTAACCTGCACCGTGGAGGGTTGTGCCCGGGTACTCTGTGATGGTCACCCAAAATTGCCTGTTGTGCTTCTCAGAATCAGTCCCCATCATAAATTAGTGCCTAGCTTATTTGAATAATTATCTCAGAAGTGTCCAGGAAGTGAATTTTATTGGCTGGTGTATTCGTGTTCTGCACAGGAAGTTGTATACCCATTGAGAAATGTTACCTTCTACTACAGCTAAGTAGTTATTTTCACAAACAAAGACAATGAAAATTATCTTAGAATTCGGTTAACAGGACATCAAGCATTTTAAAACGTACACTATACATTAAGATGCAGAACTGATGCTTTGTTCTTCAGTATCAAACTTTTACTTGTTTTAATGAAAGAGCTACTATGATCACTAAATTCTGTAATATTTACATTTTCTTCCTAGAGGCACAAATATATATATGTGAGTATACAGCTCAGATTTCATACTGC
The DNA here is from genome assembly GCA_004026965.1 of Petromus typicus. NCBI lineage: Eukaryota > Metazoa > Chordata > Mammalia > Rodentia > Petromuridae > Petromus > Petromus typicus. Next base: position 3,355 of record PVIR01022584.1, read on the forward strand.
CAGGAAAAGGTAAATTGTCTCTCTTTGAAACAATTATACTATAGCTTCATCCTTGCAGCTGAGGTATCCTAAGTGGTGTGAAGAATTTTATAAAATAAAATACATATCTTAGTGATCAATTCAGCACTTGTAATTTGCAAACTTTGTTTTAATCAGGAGTTAATGATGTATGGCACTTCTAGTAAGTAAATGAATGTTTGAATTACTGTGAGTTATTTTAATAATTGCTCAGCAAACCATTTAAATTATCATAGATCTTTACTTGTGCAATGTCATATAAATGCTGGAAATTAAAAATTAATCAACACGATTTATGTAACTAAAAGCTGCCATCTAATGGGATATTTTTCAATAAGATGACAGAAATAATTATGCTGAAAAAATATTCATTCCTGTAGTTTGAACGATTATAGCAATTTCCACCAGGGGATTTCGCAGTCAGATTCTAGTTCTGGGCAACAGTGATTAATATAATGGTTATTAATGAGAAGTCATTTTGATACTTCTAGCAGTGTTTAGGTGTCAGTGCCTTGAAAGCACTGTGTTCAGCATATGAATCATGCAGATTGCGTTGGATTGCCTCATAAGTAACATTGATTTTTCTCTAACTTTCTATAACATGAAAGGTCAATTAGGCATATAGAAGCAATGGGAGTATTCAGTGCCTGGCCTGGCATTTTTTTTTGGCTGCTATCTTTGAAAGTATGGACAAACTTCATTAAATCTGCAATGGTAATCCTAGTATAAGAGGAAAGGGGTAGGGGCAGAGATCACAGTCCACGGCAAGATGACAGGCTTTTGCTGATGACATAGAAAGCTGAGAGTGAGAATTGCTTTTCAGATTGCCAACAGGGACTGAGGAGGATGAAGCCATCAGCAGTTATTGGGTTAATTAAAATTAATATTAACACAGGCTTCATTAGCTTTACATCAAACTAATGAGTCATATCCTATTCAGATTCCATAAATTTCATAAAATTATAGATAAATTAAATGACATAATACATACATTGTATATGTGCATGTGTAAATTTCTAGTACACAGATATGCAGATTTATTTAAATGTATTCAAATCTCTTAGCTGGGAGTTTAAAAACAAAACCTTATTTCCCCAGTCTATCTATCATACTCTTCCTTGAAGATGATACATATTATTCCTCCATCTCAGCATCCTACACTTTGGGCAGCATTAAACATTTGGATACAGTGAAACAGTGACATTGTGATTATATAAGGAAGAAGATTAATCATAGAAAGTCAAACTGGTCCGGGGAGTTAGCTCAGTGGTTCCAGCGCCTGTCTTGCAAGCTCAAGGGCCCGGGTTTGATTCCCCAGTAACCACATGCAATACTGGGTGTGGAGACTCACGCCCAGCAGCAATCAGTACCACATACCACAGTGCCGGGCGTGGTGGCTCACGCCTGTAATCCCAGCATTCGGGAGGCAGAGACAGGAGGATTGCTGTGATGTGAGTTTGAGGCTGAGCTCGGGGCCAGCCTGAACTACAAAGCGAGACCCTGTCTCAAAAAACCTAAAAAAAGAAAAAAAAAAGTCAAACTGTACATCACTGTGAACACAGAAGTTATCAAAATAGTCTGTGAAAGATGTTTCTTATGTTATATTAAATATATCCAAGCTTAAAAAGATTTCTAGTAGAGTTACACTTTGGGAACAGTGTAGTGTTTAAACATAACTTTTAACTTATTATTTCAAATATAAGAAAAGAGTAAGTATTAATAGATTGTCACAAAATTAATAATATCAATAAAATTTTCAGACAAAATGTGTATGTAATTTTATTGTGCTTTCATCATTCTAAATTTTACAAATTACAAATATACATATAAAAGTTGACCTTTTTGTTTCCACCGAAATAAACCATTATCAGTGAAAATCATATTAGAAAACTTTTTGTTTTCCTCCAATGGGTATCTTATCTTCCTTCTATTCATAGTTAAATTTATATCTGATGAACTGTGATCATTCATTCCACAATGAATGTTGAGATCCTAATGTGGTGTCAAAGAAAAGATAAAAGAAAGCTTGATTTCTTTCTAATATTTATTTCAATTTATATTGATTTATACAGTAATATATGTGTATTATTTTTGATAATAATTATGAAAAATATAAGTACATTTTCTATTGCTCTGATTCTTTAGGGATAGGAAAAATAAAACAATTGTATTATGAACATAACAACATTTCATCATTCAAGAGTGATAGAGGTATGCAAAAATACCTCAAATAAAACATGAGTTTATTAAAATAGGCGATTTATTTGTCATTTCTGGTATGAAATAAATGTCACTAAGACCTTCTTTTCTCTATTTTATTATATGGAAATATTGTATCTTCAAGTTGTGTTTAAAAACTACTTAAGAAGTAGATGCACAACTATTTCAAATGAAGAGAACACCATCTTAGAATTCTCTGACAACTTTTCCAAATTAATGCAACTTAGTTTTATGAATAATTAAAGTCAGTGAAGCCAGTAAGATATAGCCTAATAATTGCATTATGCTATTTTTACTCTGATTTTCTTCTTTTCAAATATAAATGCCCTTCAAAAACTGATCATATGTTAAAAAAAAAAAGGATGAAACAGTTGCAAATAAAAGCTGAGTGGCAGATTTTTTGAGTGCTTTTGTGAGAATCTTACATTAGCCATATGACATGCACATGCGAGAGATAATTGTAAGAATAATGACTAACATTTGTGTAGCAGTTGACAGTTTACACAGAGCTATCAAAAATTCTCATTTGACCTTCAAAAGGATTTCTAAAATCTTGTTTCATAAACGAGGGAACTGAGACTCAGTAACACAAATCAGAGCCATTATATTTCCTTCTGATCATGTCAGCCAGTGCAGAGGAAACATTTGTCTTATTCAGGAGGAAAAGATAAACTTCATTCAAATTATGCATCCATTTCCCCCTAGTTTCAATTGCTTATTCATTCTAAATTTATCAAAAACATTGTCCTCACTTCCAGTTAATGTTTCTGACTTTTTACTTCTTACAAGACTTTCCACACTTTTATATTTGTCATTCATCTGTCTGTCTGATAGAACTACACATTGAGTATGAGCCAGACTCATGCTTTTCAGGCCAGGGATTTAGCTCAGTGGTTCCAGTGCCTGCCTTGCTAGTAAAAGGGCCAGGATTCAATACCCCCCACCCCAACCACATACCACAAAGTGAGGTGTGGTGACTCACCTACCAGCAATTAATCAACACACCACAGGGCTGAATGTGGTGACACACCCTTACCTGCCCTCAGGAGGCAGAGGCAGGAGGATTCCTGAGTTCAAGGCTGAGATCAGGACCAGCCTGAACTACAAAGTGAGACTCTGTCTCAAACTCTCAATGTTGAATGCGATTAATACTTGATTTTTTTAAAGACCCATGCTTTTCAAAACATCCCACATCACATTTAGGCCTTTAGAAACTATCTGTGAACTCATAATGTACCAATAAAGATAATTAAAAAAAAGAAATTGTGAAATGATTGATTGTTTGTTTTCATGTAAGTATATATCATAGGTTATTTCACAATACAATTCTATTTAGTATTTAACTTTTAAAGATCTCTTTTATCTTCAAAATATTTTTCTATTTTTTCAGAAAAATATCTTTACCCTAAAGTGAAGAAGAAACCAATAAGAGCTTCCTTGGTGTTACTCCTTCTCAATTCAGATTTTATTGCTGCTTTTTTTAAAAGTCGCTGAATTTTCACCATGAGATATTTTTGAAAGGTAAATATTTGTTCTAACATGAGATGCATGATTTAATTTAAGAACTGTTTAATCTTTTTGATAACCTCAATAAATTATTTGCAATTTTGGACATCCACGTAATACATATTTGAATAAAGTGTATATTTACTTTTGAATAATGCTTTATTTTTCTTTTTTCTTTCATTTTTCTTCTTTCAGTAAGTATTTCTTGACCATTTATAGTACACTTATATCAGAATCTGAGATACAGTGGAAATAAATCTTACATACATGAAACTTTCATTCTAGTAATATCAAGTACAATTTCACTTTTAAGATGCATCACAAATACACAAATGTAAGCACCAAAAATGGGTCAGAAATTTCTAACAGTTACTGCTTTGATAAAATTATAGAACAATGAATGTATACAGTTTTAGTTACATCTGTGAGCAGGTTCAGGAATTCATCAACTATAATAGAAGGACATTTGTTTAAACAAAATGAAGAAAAATTCAGGCTTATGTTGTTTTAAAAATGGAATAAAGTTTTAAATTTAAACACATCCAACTCTTTAGTTCTTGCAAGTCTCTTACAAAAAATCAATTTTATAATATTGGTATTGGAATAAATTTCAATAAAATATCATCAAAATTCAAAACTGAGAGTGTATTTTAAGAGTAGGAAGATAAGGATGAAAAAATTTCTGATTTCTCATAAGGATGAAGAAATTTCTGACATTTCAGTATAGAAAATGAAGGCAGATTCTTTGGCAATATTTTCTTTATTAAATTCATATTTCAACTAATTGATCTAATGCCCCCAGGGAAAAATGTTGTATGCAAATAATTGCAGTCTGAGAGAGTATCTGACTCAAGTGATAGTGGGAAATGCCAAAGATTCCACTGAAATGAACCCAGCAGTCTCCTCTTTTCCTATATTATTATAAAAAGAACTGAGTATCAAATTGCATGAATGACAAATGGAAGGTCTTGAATTGGGTTAGATTTTTTATGAACATTATACATTGACTGTGGCAGTTTTGACAATTACATTCATCATTTCTGGGAATCCATTCCAACACCACAGTCTGTTCTCCAGTGTGACCAAATGAACAGTGTTTGTGAACATAAGCACCGAAGTTTGATCTTTTGAGCCACTGTACTGATTAACAACTTGTTAGGGGCTGCAGCCTTCTCCTTCCATGGATTAAGTGAGGATCATAATTCATTATGGCACACCTGTAGATGGCACATTAGAATGTTTTAATCTTTGCTTACAGGCTTCAAAACAATCAACATTAGACAACTAAATTTGAGAATAAAGTGAAATAAAGCCATTAAGGAGCTCATTGCATACTTCAGCTGGGTGATTTGTTGTGTCCAGTTCAACATTCCTTCCACAGAATCAGCTGGTTGAAGGTAGGGAATACAGAAATCTTTTTTAGTTTTTATAAAATTTTAATCAAGAGGTAAACTAAGCACTGAATTTCAGGTTTAGATTTGAAGTTTTGCTATCTTGAAATTTTTTGTTATGAATATATGATATGGAGATTGAGAAGCAGGTCTTCCAGTATCAAAACAGTAAATAAATTATTATTTGCAGTCATAATGCTTTTCCAGAAAGTTTTCTATCTATTGTATGACAGTAGGTTAAAAGTTGAAGAGGTCTACAGAGACATATGTGCAGTCTTGAAAGGATATAGAGGGGTTTAGATTTTTGGTGACCCTAAATATTACACTAATATTTTAGTCTCAGAAATCAGAAATGTGAATTTGAACTCTGGCTTCATTATTTTCTTTAACACTGAAATATATTTTTTCTTCTACTTTAGATCCTTCTGCTAATGGATTCAACAGTTAAGATATATTTCTCTTAGTAGATTCAAACATATTTGAGTCCTTCATAATAAGACTTTGAGCAGCTGTAGCAATATATATATATTACCTATAAATTATATAATGCATTGTTTTGTGCACATTACAAAGTAAATAAAATTTTAGAGTAAGAATTAAATAAATAGAGGCCAGGGATTTAGCTCAGTGGTTCCGGCACCTGTCTTGCAAGCTCAAGGACCTGGGTTCGATCCCCGGCGTTAACCACATAACGATACTGGTTGTGGAGACTCACCCCAGCAGCAACCAGTACCACATACCACAGTGCCAGGTGTGGTGGCTCGCACCTGTAATCCCAGCACTTGAGAGGCAGAGGCAGGAGGATTGCTGTGATGTGAGTTGGAGGCTGAGCTCAGGGCCAGCCTGAACCACAAAGCGAGACCTTGTCTCAAAACACCTTAAAAAAAAACAAAAACAAACAAACAAAAAAAACTCAGCAGGAATTAAAGAAATGAAACTTTATTTGATTTTACTTGCTAATTAATGAGATTTTTGAAAAAGATAACAATAATATCAGTTTTATTCATATACTTAGTATTGAGCAATTTTAAAAGACATATTTCGAGATTTCAAAAATATTGTTTAATGTTGGGAACTGCAGACAGCTTCCTTAGACTTGAAGATGTCCACCTTGCCCTATGTAATCATCAACTCCAGGGATTACTGTGGGACCACCCAACTGATATATATTAGGATTATGGGTTGAAGGCTTGGTACCAAATGAAGGTGGGGCAAACTCTGGTTGTGGGCTCTTCTGCTCCCATTTCTGCAGGTTTTGGCCTTTGGCTGCCACTGCTCAGAGTGGCAAGGAGCCTGGGCTCAGCCTTTTTCTCAAGGTTCTGATTTTCTTGTTTGTTAGTTGTTAACCTTTTTGCTGTGGGACTCAGGAGGCACTAGATTTTGCCACGTTCTGACTGCATTCTCTTCCCCAGACTTCCAGTATAATAATTCTGATTAAATTTTATTTCAGGTTCTAAATTTAGTTTATTTAAACATTTATACTAATTCAGTGATTAATATAAATAATAATATACATCACTGTACCATATACTATAAAGTATGACTATTATATATGGTTTAATGCTTATGATAGAGAATATAAAACTTCTGGATACACATAAAAAGTCTCAACAATTTCAGTATATGTTGATGCTTCTTTGGTGCCAAGGTCATGTTTCACCAAGCATTCTGGCTACAGAACTTTTATAGAAATTGAAAGCATTGTGAGACTGCCATTTTGGACAGCTTTTATATAGTTTGCTTTTCTTTTCTTTTTCTTTTTTTTTTTTTTTTTCAGTTGAACTCATGACCCTGCACTTGCAAGTCAGGTTTGGGGCCACAGAGCTAAACCCCTGGCCTTTGTATGTTTTGTTTGTATTATCCAATTAATGTTAATACAGTTATTAATTTAGAGGGAGCTATTTTATTCCAATTAAATAAAATTATTTAAAAAGTTCTACCTTATTTTGTACACACAAGTTATTACACTGAGATAATTTGAAGCCAAGCAAAGATAGCATGGGTCTTGTCATTTACTTCTTCCCTCACATCTTCTCTACTCATCTTACATAGGGACTCCATATGCAACAAAGCTCACAACAAAACTCTGAAATCTGCCTACAGTACATAACAACATTGCAAACATACATAACTAATGCATTCATATTTCTATTTCCTATCTTCACTACATCACATCTGTCTGTATCAGATAAAGAATCTAAAATAAAAATGACTTCCCTTTCTACCCCAAAACTCTTTAAAATCCTTTTGATAGTTTGGTGATCACAACACCATCATTTTCTTGGTGTTTAGAAATACACTGTCACTTCTAAGAGGACCTGAGGAGGGTTCATGCTGAATCATCCTGATGTTCAGTGTCACTGAAGTAAAAATAAATTTAGGCTTCACCTCTTTTAATTAATTGTTACAATCATTATCACTGATAATTTTGTTCTGCCAAAAATTCTTAAGAATTATTTAACTAGTTTATATGAAATCTTAAAAAGATATGGGTCATTTCAACTGTGTATTGACAACAAAGAACACAATGAGTCCATGAAACTAGTATTTAGAATAGTAAAAATGCAGAGGCCAAGGATTTAGCTCAGTGGTTCTGGCATCTGCCTGGCAATTTCAAGGCCCTGAGTTCATCCCTGGTACCACATACCACAGTGCCGGGTGTGGTGGCTCATACCTATAATCCTAGCATTCTAGAGGCAGAGGCAGGAGGATTTCTGTGAGTTTGAGGCTAACTTGGGCTACATAGTGAATTCAGGTGAGCCTGAACTACAAACAAGGTCCTATCTCAAAAAACAAACAAATAAACAAGCAAAAATAAAAAAGTCTGATTCACAATGATAATATTATATCTCACCAATATCTCTCACCAATATCTCTCTCACCAATATATCTCACCAATATTATATCTCACCAATATGGTCCTTATATCACCATATATATGCTTTGCTTTAATTTCACAAACTGGGTCTATGCTCATGTCTTAAAATTATAAAGTAATAATACTTATGTAGTAGTGATGCAAATAAAATCTAATTGCTGAAGAAATTATTTATCTCATGTCCAAGGGAAGATGAGAGTACCAGATAAACTAGAAATACAAATTGGTGAGGCTTAAACTGATATTTTTATAAAAGGAGTTTTAAGAATGGATTTTTTTTTTTTTTTGAGACAGGGTCTCACTTATAGATCAGGTTGGCTCTGAGCTCACTATCTAGCCCAGGTGAGCCTCAAACTCACAGCAATCCTCCTGCCTCTGTCTCCTAAGTGCTGAGATTATAGGCATGAGCCACCAGGCCTGGCATTGTGGTATGTGGTACTGATTGCTGATGGGCATGAGTCACACCTGGCATTGTTGTATGTGGTTACTGGGGTTCAAACTTGAGACCTTGCACTTGCAAGGCAGGTGCTGGAACCACTGAGCTAAATCTCTGGCCCCCAGAAGGGTTTTAATTTTAATGATCCACAAATCTTAAATCTCTCAGGGATTCACTATCATTATATATGATATTGTTTAAATGTAAAATTTCATCTTTCACTTCTAGTCAGTCCTACCATAAAGGAACTTTAGTTGCTACCATTTATTTAGTGAATTTCCAAGCTTTGATGTCCCTTTTTAGATTAGCTCATGTGAGAAATCATACCTGCTTCATGTTTGTAGTATCTCCTCAGCTAGAATCACTTTGCTCAATCTGCACCATTTAGATTATTGTTTAAAATGTTATGATTTCAGATCACACAATTACCTAGGAAGCCAATGTAAAATATATATTTTTTTCTGGTCAACAAAGTATTCTTATATAAAATATGTTAGCTGAGCTCCAAAATTTTCATGGTCTCTACTGCTTATTATCTGAACTATGTCCTAGCTGCAAGTATATTTTAAGATATTTTCTGCCTTTATTTCTAGTCCAAATTACATGAAAGTACTATTCTTTACTCCTCCTTCCTGTCCTCAGTCCTCTTCTACAGTAATCAATAATACTTTATTAAAAATATATGAAAATAAATCCATTTTATTCACTGTTTGAATTTTTTAAAAATAATATTTAGGATGAAAAGATGATGTTGTAAAATTCCATGATACAATAGTCATATTAGAACAGGTAATTATGAAAAATTAGAAATATCATGTAACAGAGGTATGAGAAGTATATCTTGGGGATATAGATGAGAGATAGTCTATAATGTCTCCCGAAGTCATTGGTAGCTCAGCAGAGGTCATGACTCTGAACTGAATTCTGCAGGTAGAAGATCTATACTAAACATGGGTCAAATAGCATATTTATGGAGCATGGAGATGTGGATGTCCAGACAAGTAAATTGGTGCATACTGAGTGAGGCTGCAATATCGGTAGGAGAGGAAGGTCAACTATAGAAATCATGAAAGTTCTGTTTTATTCTAAGAGTAGAGTCTTTATGTGAAGAGCAACATATCAGAAAGACATTAAAGGAAAAGAAAGACATAATCACTTGAGTATCCCCTGTAAATTAGGGCATAAATTGAGAAGAAAAATGGCCTATTTCTACTACCCACATACAAAGCAGAACTTTTTAGGAAATACTTTATTTTGATACATACACTTAAAATGAGATACAGTCTCATGAGGTTATCTATACGCACCATTTTATTCAAACCTCTAGAATTTATGTTGCATAACTGAAATTTTGTTCCAGTTGACAAACAATCTCCTCTCCTCCTCCCCTACTGGAAACCTCATTCTATTATTGGTTAATTTAGTTCTGATTTGAATTTCCCTGATTATTAGTAACTTTCAGTACATTTTCATCTATTTATTGGCCAATTATGTCTATTTCATAGAAATATCAGTCAAAGTATTTATTCATTTTTAAAAGCAGATTATTAGTCACCTTTTAATTCTATTAATGATAAGCAATTAGGAAAGATATCCTGGAGTGCAGTTGTGAAAATTAGGACACCAGTTTGACTAAGGTACTGAGGAAAAAAAGAGATTTAGGATAACTCAAAGGTTTCTAGCATGGTCGACACAAACCATACTTTCGCTCTCTTAAAAAGGAAGGAGATAACTTTGGGTGGGAAAGAAGTAAACTAATGAAAGCGATGAGATGAAAGGGTAGATTTAAAAAAATGTTAGCCTTAGGAGCTGAGGTTTAAGTATTCACTTTTCAATGATTTCCAGGCAAAATATTCTCCATAGCAGAATGTGTATATTATTCATGAAAGAGTGTAGCTATAAAATTTACACAGGAGATCATCAGAAAAGTTTACAGTTAATTAAGATTGGAATTGCTTGTTCTTTAAAATATCATATTATTTCATAAAATCCCTCAAATCAATGGTAACTTTAGTAGCATTAAGTGCCATCAATAAAGAAGTAGTTGTTTACTGTAAAGCAAAAAATAAATAAATAAATACATCTCAGAAAATTTAATGAACCTAAAGACAAGGCAAATAGGTACCCTAATTGTAAGGTAAGGAGAATTATCTCAAGCCACATATAAACTCGTTAACCAGAAATTGTTAATTAAAACAAAATCAAAATACAAAAATCATAAAATAATTTGCATTTTCTATACTGTTGGAGCTATCTGCACACCATGCCCTTGTTAAATTTATGTGAAATTTAAAACAGGACCTATGATGGGAAAACCATAATGTAGAGAATGAATTAAGCAAGATAAACTTAGATAGGTGATAGATGATGGATAGATAGATAGATAATTCATTTCCGTTGCTTCAATATAACAAAAGTTGATTTCTCAATTAAATAAAGTCTCTTGAGAGCACATGGTGATTTATCAGCATTTGAGAACATAGACACATAGTTATCTAGACAATTCCTGTACTAATCAGAAGTTTGATAATACTTTCTGTTATCCTCTGCAGAAACAGAAAATGCCAAAGAATAAATAGGACATTAGAGAAGCAGAGAAGTGGTTTATAACTTCTACTTACACTCATGATTACCAAAATTGATGGTGAATACAGAAAATAAAGCTTATGTATATAGGGGTGGGAGCTGTAGGGTAAGCAGGGCAATGGGAAAAATGAGAATCAATATGTGTCCTGTACAGGCACAAATTCTGAATGTTGAATGTGATCACAATGTATGTATACAATGTACCAATAAAATCAATAAAAATTATCATTTGCCAATCTAGAACACTAAAAGGCATGAATGTGTTCACATAACTCCCACACAGCAGAGAAGAAATGAAGAATGGGTATGGGACAATGCACTTCTTCAGGGTTTGTCTGTGACTATTTACAATCAATTGGGAATAAATCTAAGGACACAGTGTGGAGTCTCAGAGGACTGAGAACTCTATATATTTATTTCATTTGACCCCCACACAAAGTAGACTTAATTATCCATGTATTAAATACTTTAACAACTGCAACTTGAGGAATATAAATGATGTAATGAAGAAGCTGCAAAACGTATGTCTCCTGAACATCAACCTCCATTCTAATACATACCACTTTGGTTTATCATTTCACATCTTAACTTCAAAAATAGTAAGATAATCAGAGCTGCTAGGAGTAAAATTTGATATAGTTGTCTGTGTGTTTGTCTGTATATGTGTTTAAAAAACAATATACAAATATTGGAAGTTTATTCTGCTTCAACACCTCTACAGTGTAATTAAAATAGCATTTATAAAGGGTTTTTAAGGATTACTTCACATATAAGATTTTAAAATAAAAACCAGGCTATCGCACAGTTTTTAATAGCTAAATCATGGAAATGCACAAAATCCCATCAACTGGTGGGTGGATAAATAAGATTTGTTTTTTGTTTTGTTTTGTTTTGTTTTTAATAAGATGGAGTGCTATGGAGCTGTAAGGAAAAATAAACTTGAGTCATTTATACCTAAATAGATTCACCTCAAGGTAATACATGTAAATGTAATAAATAGGGCACACGTAAATATCATACTGTTTCTCTAGTGTGAGAAACTAAAGATGTTATATAAGGTCCAAAAGGTATAAGAATTTGTGAAATAGGAAGAAAATGTTCAAAGGATAAGGGGAACTATGGAGGGAGAGCAGAGGGGAAAAAAAAGAAAAGGAAAGGAAAATATTGATAGCATAGTGGAAAAAGCAAAAACTGAACTTATCTATATAGATATTGGAGGGGTAAAAGAGAGAAGAGGAGAATGGGAAAAAATAGGAATCAACATCAAAGGGAAAAGGGAAAGGGATAGGGAAAAGTAAAGAGGGGAAAGAAAAAATTAGATAAGCAAAGCTTATGTGTATAGGATAGAGAGGGTAGTTGAGAGGATAAGGAAATGGGAAAAAAAGAAAATCAAGATCTAACTTGTACAAGTACAAATTTAAAATATTGAATGTGAGCATAATGTACACCTAAAATCTACCAATAAACTCAATTAAAGAAAAAAGATATTTCATTTACTGGTACAAATTCTCAACAATGAATGAGATCATTCTTTATACTTATAATGTAGCAAAAAACTCAATGAATTAAAAAAACAAGCAATAAGGTTTGAATCATTTATACTTAAATGAACATACCTTGAGGACATCCTTATAAGTGAAATAAATAGGTCACAGATGTGTAAATATCGTATCTTTTCTCTGGTCTGAGAAAACAAAGTTATAAATGAGTTCTAGAATGTATGTTATATATTGTGAAATAGAAAACACTCAAAGCATAATGGAGTGAATTGAGGAAAATAATGAGATTATAACAAAAAGGAAGGAAACAAAGTTTATGTAGATGGGGGTGGGGGTGGTAGGGTGGGCAGGGTTATGGGAAAAAATGAGAATTAAATTGTGTCATATACTGGTACAAATTCTCATTGTTGAATGCAATCATAATGTAAATATGTAATGTACCAATAAAGATTTCAATTAAAAAAAGCAGTAAGAAAATATATTATGATAGCTTTATGTATTCCTTCTTCTTCCCTATATTTAAATTCAAAAATAATTATATGAAATTTGCCTTCTAATACAGATAATGCTGTGGTCTACTCATTTCCATAATACACTTTATAGGTAAAACTAAATACCTATATCCATTAAATAAGAACTCCTATTTTGGGGGTCAAAATTTTTAGAGTTCTTTATATATTAACACATTACTCCTTTGTCTGCAGGTAAGTTAGAAAAAAAATTTCCCCATTTTATAGTTTGTCTTTTCACTCTACTGGTTTTCTATTTTGGTCTGCAGAAGGGTTTTAGTTTGATATGACTCCATCTGTGGATTTTTTACATTATTTCCTATACAACTAGAGTTCTGTTCAGAAAGTCCTTGCCTTTGTTTATGACTTCAAAAGTTTTAACTATTCTACCTTCCAGTAGATTAAATATTCTGTTTTAACATTTAGTTCTTTGATCAATTTAAATTTTAAGTTCAATGAATAGCAAAATATTATGTTTCTAGATTCAGTCTTCTCCAAGTGGATAGACAGTTTTCTCTATGCTATTTGTTGCTTTTTGTTTTTATTATTTTACTAGCACAATTTTTTGCTGGACATAATAATGTATTTATTAAAGTAACACATCTGAAATTTTTATTTTATCCTCTTATTTCTTCTTTCCAAACCTTTTCTGCTTTCCCATTTACAAAAGTTATATTTTCATTTTTTCCTCCAAGGATTTTGTTTACTTTAAATCCCTTTCTCTTCTTTTCCTCTCTTCTTCTTCAGCCTCCACTCCCTTTTACTTGAAGATTCTACCTTTCTCCCAGTATATGGTCTCAACCCCTGTGTCAAAGGTCAAATATCGTAGTTGAAAATGCTTGGATTATTTCTGCATCTTCTATTCTTTTCCATTGATCTTCGTGCTTGTTTTTTGTGCCAGTACCATATTGCTTTTATCATAGTAGCTTTGTAATGTAACTTCAAACAAAAATTATAAATCCAATTTACCCAGAGAAGCTGCTTCTAAGTATCTTCCCAGGAGAGAGAAAGACATTAAATTGCAGTTACAAGTCATGTTTATAGTAGCACAATTCATAATAAGTGAATCATGGAAACAACCTATATGTCCACAAACAGATGAATCAGTAAAGGAAATGATGATTAGCACACAACAGAATACTATTCTACCACTCAAGAAGACTGCATGGTACTGGCAGAGTAAGAGACCTGAGGATCAGTGGAGTAGATTAGATGATCCAGAAACAAATTTAGATACATTGAGTCACCTTCTTTGACAAGAAGCCAAAAATGCTCAGTGGAGGAAAGATAGTCCCTTTAACAAATGGTGCTGGAAAAACTGGGCTTTAACTTGCAAAAGACTAAAGCTAGACCTCTTTCACCATGTACTAGGCTAATATCAAAGTGGATTAGAGATCTAAATATTAAAGCACATACACTAAATATGCTGCAAAACAGGTTAGGTAAAACTCTTGAAGATACTGGCTTAGGAAAGACTTCCAGAACAAAACCTCTATAGCATGAGAACTGGCAGAAGAAATCAACAATTTGATCTCACCCTATTAAAAAGATTCTGCCCAGCAAAGGAAGCCACAAACAGGCAAAAAGGAAATCAGCAATATGGGAAAGAATCTTTGCCAGCTGTTTCTTAGACAAAGGGCTAGCATCTAGAATATACGAGGAGCCTAAAAAATCAGTCCACCAAAATTTAGAGACCCAATTCAAAAATGGGCATCTGAAATGAACAGACACTTTACAGAGGAAGAAGTAGAACCAACTAAGAAGCATGTGAAATAATGCTTAACATCACTGGTCACCTGAGAGATGCAGATGAAAACAATAATCAGAGTTCATCTCATTCCACAAAGAATGGCTGCGATTTCAGAATTAGCCAGCAACAATTGTTGGTGAGACTGAGGAGAAAAAGGAACCATTCTCCACTGTTGGTGGGAGGGTAGACTCATACAACCAGTATGGAGATCAGCTTCAAGATTCCTCAAAAAAGCAGGATTACAGGACCCTTTAACCCTGCTATTCCTCTGCTAAGTATAAGCACAAAAGAAAAGATTCAAATCACAGTGACATATGTACATCTATGTTTATAACAGCTCAGTTTGTGATAGCTAAATCTTGGAAACAACAAAAATGTCCATCAACTGGAGACTGGATAAAGAAGATGTGGTTCTTTTATAGAATGGAGTGTTACTCTGTCATAAATAATAACAGGATTGAGTAATTCATATTCAAATGGATGTACATTCAGGATATCTTCATAAGTGAAAGAAATAGGTCAACAATGTATAAATATCATATCTTTTCCCTGGTATTAGAAAATGAAGATGTAAATGAGTTCTAGAATACGTAGTAGATACTGTGAAATGGAAAATATTTAAAAGAAAATTGGGTGTATGGATAAGTAACTAGGAGAAAAATGTGATGTTAATTAAGGATAGTCTATGTATATAGTGGGTGGAGGTTGTAGGGTGGGGAGGGGAATGGGAAAAATGAGAATTACATTCTGTCATATACTGGTACAAATTCTCAATGTAACCATTATGTATATATATAATATACCAATAAAGATTTGAATTTTTTTTTTTGAGACAGTGTCTCACTTTGTGGTTCAAGCTGGCCAAAAAAAGAAGGATCAAAGTGTTGATAGTGTGAATCTCTGAGTGAAGAATTACTTGTTTCAGTTTTGTTCTTTGTACATTATCAATCATGAATATGTACGATATTTGCAACAGGAAAATAACCAATCAGTATAAATATGATTTACATATTTAGGTAATATTTATAAATCTGTGATATGAAAAGGTAGAAATATAGAAATTGCACAACAAGCATAGAACTGTGCAGACAAGTGACAAAGGCAGTAAGAGAAAAGCCTTCTCAGAAAGAACACATTGGTTGTTAGGACTCTTCAATGGACTAGATTGTCCCAAATGTTTCAGAGCTCCCTGCCTCACTCAACAACACAGATGTACTCCAATCATGAGGTGAGTTAAATATCCTTGATATTTCTGAATGCCCTAGGGTTAAAAACCAAGGCTGAGAAATGACCATGTACATGAAATGCGGTCAACTGGCCTTATGAATGGGCTCACCAGTGGCAGCCCACAGTACATGAGGAAGGTGTTAGAGGTCAGAGCTAACTCCCAACTGACATTTTTTACATGACTAATTTCCTTGAGATAAAGCATCCTTGCAAGTTCGCGAGCATGCAGTAAATCTCGATTAGCTCTCAGCCTGAGATTTTAATTCAGTCACATTCTGAAAATCCGTTTGCAGTCTTGGTCACCCTGCTTTACTTTCCTAGTATCACTTCACATTTCTGCATCCTTTTGAAACTGAGCTAATAAAAGTTTGAACTCTTAAATTCTAATGTTAACTGATTTACGTGTCCATAAGTTTTACTAAGAAGTATGTGCAGAAAGGTAGTATAAGCAACTGTTTCTACTCTATCAAGGTCACAAGCCAGGAAAAGATTATGAATATGTTTTATTAAAGATCAACAAAGAATCCTGTGTGCAGTGAATGTCAGGGTAGTCGGTAAAAGAGTGTTTTATGAGCAGGGTTTGGAATTGTATATAAAAAAAAAAGGCTCAAAGTTCAGAAAGAGAAACGCATTCAGGAAAGAAATAGAAAACTCATGACACAGTCAAACCAATTAAATTAACATGAGTGAAACTACAACACCTGGGTTTTCCATGGGCTCCAACTTCTGCATTTGCATTTCCCTTCATGGTTTTAAATTAGTGTCCATCTTATATGGACCATTAGAATTTCTATTTTTACCAAGTAAAACTATCATACTTTTAAAGTATGTCCCTTCATTGTTAAACTAAAAGAGCTAAGAAAGTAGGTATGTATGCATGTTAATGGCAAATATATACTCAATATTCCAACAGATATTTGTTACCTTATCTTGTATTTTTAAGATAATTTTTTTTATGTGGAATCTTTCCATGATTTGTCCTTGCTTTCCACTTTGTCTTAGCGTTTTTTATACAAATCCTGATAGTGAAGAACCATTAATTTAGGAAAGAAATATGCAAACCATGGTAAAGAATTGCCAAGTATCTGAGGTGGCTCTGTTCGGATAGGAGTCATGAGAGCTTCTGCGCACTCAGGACTGCTGCTACTTCCCAGCATCCGGGCCGTGATGGCAAACCCCAGGGCAGCATGGCTGTCCTCAGTCGCTCTCTGCCTTACTTCCCTTCACAAAACATTTGTCACTTCATATATTTGTTTTGCTCTTATTTGCTTATATTTTAAATGTTGCCATGAAAGATCTCTTTTATTATTTCAGACAAAATGCATAAAAAAATTTTGATGTGCAGTCATAACACATTTTTATCAAGGAATTTTGTTGTCTTTATTAAGTAAAATAAATTGTGCTTAGTAAATAATTTGTTCTATTTACAATTATTTTTAATGTATTTTTCAATGAAAACATAAGGACATAATTTTTAAAATAAGCTTATTTGTCTATCATTAAATCTTATTTTTATGATATTAAGATACATTTTGGCAACTAAAGATGAAAATGTTTATTTTTATAAAAATATATTTGAAATATCTGATTATTATGATAGATATGTGTTTTTCTGGTAATATTATCAAGTACATTAGACACCAACAGTTACTGAAATTTGGAATTCAAGGCAGAATAACTTGAGTTATCTTTGTATTATCTAAAAGGAATATAGCACATAATTCTGGAGAACTTGTAAGACACCAGAATAAGTCAGAATGTCAACAATCAAAGAACACACCTGTGTGAATTGCTTATGTTGTTATCAATTTTTCAATTTTAAATCAAATGATAGAAAGTTTTCATGAAAAGGCAACATGCCTCTGTTTTTCTCATACCTTGTCAATTGTGCATCAATTTGATGCTAGCTCATGTTAACAAAGACATCACATCAAAATTTCTACACATTCAGCACATGAGATAGTAAATGAAAGGAGGGAAATCACACATATGAGTAAGTACACTATATCTATTTGTTTGCAATTCTACACTCCCTTGCAACACATCAAAGATAAGAATGTTCAGCCATTGCTTTCCAAAGAATTTCTTGTTTGGTTTTTGAAAAGCGAATGAATCTTACTGAGACTTGATATTCATTGTGCATTTGTCATTATACTGTGGTTAGAGAGCACCCTCTACTTTCTCCTTATTAAATAGCATCCCTAATCAGGAAGAAAAGAGATAGCTGATTCTAAGTGGATGTTTTGCTCAGGAAATCAGAAGGGATATGTCTACAAGGTTCATTAACTCTTGCCCTCTCTTGGCAGTAACCCATGTTCGGAGGCCACCAATGTGACACCCTCAAAAGAACTCCCCGAAGGAGGCAAAGTCTAGAAGGAGAATACCTGCTCTGAAGTTTCCCACTTTCCCTGAACTGAATCTGCAGAGCCTCCCCAGGAGGGGAGAATGCAGCTTTGAAAAATAACACCTTTGTTATTCCAAGTGTTAGAGATGAAGCCGAGTTTTCAGATGGCCTCAAGGTTTGTGCATCCTTCACCAAACACAGATGGGGACTGGACTCTTTGAACTGCTTTGAAAATCTGTTCCTAAGCATCGCTGGGAGTCTGTGAGGCAGCCATTTCTCCCTTCTTCCTGCCTGGGATTTTTGTGGATGTGTGATGACAAGGAATAAAACAGCTTCATTTTAGAAGAAAATGGTACATATGCCAGAAAGGGTAGGGAGATCTTGTAAGCAAGATTTAATCTTTACTATTATGCTAATTGAAATGAGTAATATTTTTTAAAGAGTAGCTTAAATGAAAAAATTATAAACAAACCATACAACATACAGATCAAGTGAATTTATTTACTTTATTCAGATAATTTGACATTTTATGATTTCACTTATTTTAAACAGTGAGATCTGCAAAGATGCATACCACCTATTTTTAGGTCATTTACTAGCCTTATAATTCTTTAGAGCTTTATAATTGTTTTAAAATATATTGATTCTTGAATCCAGAATCAGAAACATCTGGTATAGTAAGTCAGTGTCATGGTCTGTTTTACGTGGTGGTTCCGTTTAAAAGTATTTTATATTTAACACAGTTTTCACTTGCCCACCTTAAAGACAAACACTCAATTAAAATCACTATAAATAGACAGTCATACTTAAATCAGATTTATGATATGGAACTTGAAAGGCTCTTGTACATACTATATACATAACATAGAATCAGGTTTTTTTCTAATCAGTTAATTTTATGAAGGAATTTGAATTTCTGTGTAAAAATCAGAGTGTTCCTACATACTGGTAAAAGGCTGTATGAACTTTAGTCATATTTCTCTTAATAGATAAATCAAAGTTATACTGTTCTTTATGAGAAAACCAATATGACTATGAGGAGAAAGCTATATATTCTTGGCATAGCTTATTATGGCTTTGGTAACTCTTAACACTGTACATGTATGTGTAATATATATTTATGGCTACAATCAAGAAAAAACAAAAGCTACTACTTAAGTTACTCTCATATTAAGAAGTTTTAATGCTGAGTTTCCTATAAAGACATTAACATAGTTGTGTTGTTTATATGCAACTTTTTATTATCCTAGTTTAACAATATCAACAGAGGTGCTTTTGAATGTATATTCAATAAGAACACACACTTTAGCCACAGCAGGCTTCCTCCTTGGAGCATAGCAAGGATAAATGCTTGACCTTCTACCCTATCTCAGCAGGTATGCAGCAGCAGGACCTAGCAGACCCAGTAATCTCCTCCCTGGACCTATTGAACTTATTTTTTAAATAGGTATATATATAAAGAGAGCAAGAATATGAGTTTCCCTGCAACTTCCACCCCACAGGGTACACTGAGTGACTATAAAATTCCAGCATGTACTCTTTGTTCTACTCTTCCTGCCACAAATATTAATCATGGTGAAAGGAAGAGTCTCATACCCTGGGAATTTACAATCTCTACATCAACTTTGAGTTTAAAATGCTAGTATAATTCAAAAGTGGCACTCAAAGTGAAACGATGATTCACGAAGGGCCTGGTGGAACTATCGTCAGTGTCCTGATAACTACCTCATGTAAGAAAAAGAAAGACATCCTTTTCCTAAAAGGAAGTAAGGTAAAAGTATTTTGTCATCTGGTTGTATCCTACCTAAAATGTCAGGGACGAGAAAATTTATCATGAGTAAAACTCATTCAAATTCTTGGAAAAAGTCACACTAGGCTGAAAAAAAAAAAAAAAACCTGATGTTTTGTGTTTGTGACGTTGTTGTAAATTTATTAGGCCTTTTGTGTTCTTTTTTATATATGATTTTTTAGCTTTGTAAAATAAGGGTGATTGTTATAGGTTAACAAAAGTTTAAGGAAAAAAACAAGAATAGAAACAGTAGTGATTAATTATTTTGACATTGTGTAAGGTTGTGTGAGACAGTGATGATTTTTTTATGATTATAAAAATTTTTATATATCAGTGTGTTTTGTATATAATTTTTTTAAGGAAGTGGACTTTTGTTACTTTATAACAATCACCCTTATTTTACAAAACCAAAAAATCATATATAAAAAAAACACACAAAAGACCTAATAAATTTACAACATCACAACCTCTCTTATGTTCATATATTGTCTGTCCATTCCAACTCCATTCATTCCTGTCTTCGACGATTCCAGACCCTACACCACAAACAGTCACCAGCACTGATGTTTGTGCATCACTTTAAAAAATACTCCCCCAAGGTAAGGGTAAATATGATGACATATGATTGATGGAATGGTCAATTGGCTATACATGCATGCTTTGGAGATATATAAAGTTATTCAGCATTTTATGTCACGGATTTTCTTCTAGGTTGTACTCCTTGCCAAGGCCAATGTCCAATTATGTGGATCCTGGACTTCCCAGGGAAATTCAAGCCTGGTACAGAACTGAGGGGTAACATGGTCCTGGTCTGTAGGCCAGTCATAGGTGCACAGTGTGGGCCTCCATGTGCAGATGAGACAGAGAAGGACTGTTGTTATAATTGTATACCCAAAGTGTGTACCGTCTTTGCAAAGCAGGCATTGCTTGTTGCAAATGTTCTACTCCCTGGAGAGATAGCTCAGAACTATCAATGCATCAGTAATAAAACTTTAGATGAACGTGTACCTTTCCATGTAAGAAGTGAGCTACTTGCCAGGTACTTTATATATCATGCACATCTCACTTCATTTTTGGAAATATCAAAGATCCACATCAATACAACTTGGTGGGAATCCCGAGCTCATCCTTCCACCTAGCCCATGTCCACTCACTCCCCGTCCTGGCTCCTCACGGTTCCTGGAAACCTGTGTCTTTGACAGGTCTGTGCTCAGAACACTCTCTCCTTGGATTCGTGTTTTGGGAGTCATTTCCTTACTATCTTCGGCCACACACACCCAGAAAGGAGCTACATTTCTGCTGCTATCCAAGCACTTTACATACACAGTCCCTTTACTCTATTTCTACATTCAACTTATGTGTACATATCATATATATTTAGTCAGGGGTCTCTCTGTAGTCTGTTTCAAAACATTGGCATCTGCATAAGAAAAATCTCTAAGAGACCCCATCTCCAAACATATTGAATTCATTTAATAAATGCACAGACTGAGTATTGGCCTTAAAATACTTAAGAAAATAAAGTGGATCTTTTAGCCATATAGAAATAACAGTACACAGTACCTACCAGTAATCTTTTATCTTTGGTGTTTTTTAGGGCTATTTAACTTTAAAATTTATAAAAATCAACACTAGTTATCTTAAACATGAATTGACATAGGATTTATAGTAATCTACCATGCCCTCATTGGTTTTGATTTCTTGGTCTATTCTTCTTTTCCATTAATTTCACATCAAGCTCCATTAAATTGCTTTTGATAATTCCAAATTAGTGTATCACACAGTCCCAGCAGATTTTTGTGCATCAAAATACTAAGACAAGTCTCTGAAAAATATCTCCTTAAAAACCTTAATTTGCTTTTCAGGGTAGGCAGAGTCTACTGTTTTATAAATCAATCAGTTATTAGACAAGGGAAATGTAGTGCTCTAACTAACCAGACTTAAACTATATGCCTACAGTGAGGGATGAAGTCAAGTTCATCCCAAGGGCAAAGGTTTATCAGGAGAAAGGAAGCTTCCCTGGGAAGATTAAAAATGAATACTATTACCAAAAGAAGAGTAAATATATCACATCAATAAGAAATGATTAGGTAACTATAGCCCAAAGAATTCAGTTGGCTCCATCTATCCTGCACTAATCTTGGAAAACATATATAAAAGGAAATGACAGACAAATGCTACATTGTATTTTCTATGCGCATTGCCCTCATGTCTGATGTGGAGTCTTGGTAAGTTATGCATTGAGTGTACAGCAAAAATTCCTTTCTCTTGGGTTGGTTATCAATCTTGGGCCTACTCCATCCAGGTCCCTGGTCCCTCTTCCTGGAAGTTCTTGATGTAACTTTAAAGTCAAGGGTAGACAAACCTATTAATATTCAGCCTTTAAATATTTTTTTCTTACTCTGTGTGAAAGTTCAGTACATCTACAAATAAGGAGTAAAATACTGACTCGGTGAAAAATTGAAGCTCCTACAGGGGACTATGAGCTGCCAGAACGTAATATACATGTTCACCTTATAAACTTTTGACCTAGGAATGGTTCTCTTTATTGAGGAAGAAATATTAGTTTAAAATAAGGCATTATTGAACTTTAAATTCAAATCTTCTTTGGAAACTACACTCTCAGTTAACATTATTTAGTCTTTTAACAATCACCATCAAAATTATTGCAAAGATAATTTTTTAAAAAGGCAAATGTCTGCTTTTAATTCTGATTGTAAGAATTTAAAATGACTTGCTTGTTTAACAGAAAACTATTAGTTCAATAAAATCTAGAAAACAAACCAACATAATTGCCCTGATCAATTTCTAAACCAAGCCTTTTGTTTTGGCAATTCACAAAGGATTTCAACATATGTAGCATGTCAACAAGCAGTCTTTTTACTATGAAGATGCTTTCCAAACTTAAGCATATACCCAATAATAAGCCTGAGCTCCTTGAGATGGGGAAGCCTGGGGGCCCAGGAGACAGAAAACCCTGTGAGCTTCTTCCTCATCTTCAGTGAGAACTACAGGCATGTCACATGTGAACGCCATGCACACACTACTGTATTTAAATTCTATTTCAGCAATGATGTTATTCAATGTTGTGTTTGGAACTAGTTATTACTAGAATATATTGCAGAGTATATTGTTGAACAAGAAAGTGATTAGCCAAGATAGATCTATAAATCCCTAGCAGTTATAGATAATTGTCATCTTTTCTAGCTAGTCAGTACGTAGATCTATGGACTATTTGGTTAATGGCTGCACCAAAATATTTTTAAATATTGGAAAGTTATCTTTACATAGAGACATACAGACAGATCAGTAAATCCTCAAACAAAGGATAGAGGGACTCATATTTGGAGATTTTTAAATTATAAAGGTAACACTTTAAAACTGAATCTATGGGACGGTGAAAATAAATTTTAGTCTAATTTTGGTTTTATATCACAAAGAGTACAAAATAAAATATTGATAAATTTGATTACATAAAATATCTGCATAATACTGTAAAAAGTATAATAAATAAAGAGAAAAGATAGTTGACAACTTATTTAATATTTGAAAAGACTTTTAAGGTGAAGAACTAAGATTCAAGTAGAAAAAGTTCTGTGATTTAAAATCAGTCAAAATTATTGACTGATTATACATTTTAAAATATAATTGTATAAACTTTGGTTTCAAATAATTTGGTTTTAAAAAGATGAAAAGATGGAGAAATCAAAATTAACAATAGTGACTTTTAAAAATTACTGAGAATTTATAGTATCAGATTTCAACCAGTTATTTTCTAACTTCCATGACAAAAACTTAAGAGAGATAATACTGGAAAGTATGTGGAGGTCTAGACACTTTAAAAAGAAATTTTAGCTGGGCATGGTGGCTCATGCCTGTAATACCAGCATGTGGGAGTCAGAAGCAGGAGGATTGACGAGAGATCAAGGCTATCCTGGGCTACACAGTGAGTTCAGGGCCAGCCTGAACTACAAATACCCTGTCTCAAGAAGCAAGCAAAAAAAGTAAACAACAAAATTTAAAATTAAATTAAGATAAAAAAGAAATTTTAGATTATATTACTTTGTTTAATCACTTTGAAATGAAAATGTTGGTCACATTTTTAAAAACTTATATGGCATATGACCCAGCTATATGACTTGTAAATATTTTCAACATATACATTCAAATAATTACACACACAAATTATTATTTGTAGAAGGTAAAACAAAAGCAACAATGTAAATCTTCATTAGGTCCCCAAGAAGTGGAAAAAGATAATCTTATTTGAACTTTAGATAGAAATAATCACAACATATTCTTGAGCAGAAGTAAAACAAAGTATCCCATGATCCATTTTACTAGAAATATATTTGCTAGTATTAATATATGCATGAATATAATGAACAATAAATATTAATTGTGGTTACATCTAGAAGAGTCAACTTTTATGTCATTGTTGCTCATATATTTTTACTTTTATAAAACTGTGTGAATCTTCTAATTTTTTAAATTATTCCTATAAAGACAGACATTTTGGCAACACAACACCTTTCATTCAAATCTCATTTCTAC
>PVIR01022585.1:0-28055 GCA_004026965.1 Petromus typicus
TTTTTTTTCTTTTTTTTTAGAAATAATAAATTTAGGCCTAGGATTTAGCTCAGGTAGTACTACATCTACCTTTGTAGCACAAGGGCCTGAGTTCAAGCTCGGTATTTCAAAAATGGAAATCAAACAAAAGAGAAAAGCCAGTAGCACTATCTTGAGGCAATGTTTTTTTAAAAAAAATCTGAGTTTGGTTCCTATATTAATTTCCAAATTGTTCAAGTCTCTTAATTCATGTGAGCCTTCTGAGTTTAAAACATGAGACAAGCCTCATCACTTATTCTATAAGACTGTTGTAAAAATCCAGTGAAATGATACATGTGTGAAAGCATTCAGTGCAGTTTTGACCATTAAAATATAAATACACTGGATATGGACTGCTTAATGAGTCATATCTAAAATAAAGTCCAAAGCAGTTGTATTTACGAGGGCAATGCAATGGTTAGTTCTATTGACTTGAGAGCCACCGCTAATTAAAACATGGCTGGGGTTCGTGCTGTGCACATTTGTCCACTTTTTAAACTACTATCCGCTGATAGTAATTCATACGCATTTAAAATGTATGGCAGCAGTCTGCTCCAGCCTGGTCTACCTCACATCCGCTTAGCTCATGCTGGGATTTCACAATGAAGCCTGCTGAGACAAAACAGTTTCACAGTTTTCTTAGGGTGAATTACTTTCCATTTACCTAGGATAAACCACATTCTAAGCAATTCATTGCAAAAGCCTCATTTAAAAAGAGCAAAAACAATACAAAAATGCAAATAGAAAACCAAATGTAAAGCAACAGAAGAAAGCACACAGATTTTCTTTGGAGAACAAAACATATATATTTCTCTATGTAAATGTGAATATAAGAAGTGAAAACAGTCAAAAGCAGAGTATTATATAATAACACTGCTCTTTCTCATTTACATTTCTTTAGGAAAAATGATTCTAAAAGTAATTACTGCTAAACTTTTTCATTTTTGTGATGGTAAGAGTGACATTCATTTTTCAATATATCTATACCAATGACAGTGTGAATAGATTATTTAAAAACTACAAATATTAATGAAGGTAGAAAGATGGCCCGTGTAAATTCCAAAATCCAATGCTAAGTATCAATTTTAATAATTGTGTGTCTCAGTATACAATTTTAGCGACACTGTAAAAATGAGTAGTCTTATATAGTCCTCACATTCTGATGAGTAAGTCTCATGATCTTTCCCTAGACTTGGGTTTAACTTTCAGCCTGTGGACAATCCTAAGCATGGTCTAAAAACATAGCGAGGCCACCACTCTGAAAGCAGAGAATGATAATAAAAGTTTTCTGACTCCCAGACTTGCTGAAATCTAGTTTTTCAGCATTGAAAACAGCTACTTCATTGCCAATTTTACATGACTGAAACAATTCTCTAGAGTGACTAGAAAGTGTCTTGTACAGTGTGTGATTAGTAGAAACTATCATGTAGCTTATCTTAGTGAAAAGATAAGCTGAAGATAAGCAAGCCATGATGCAAAAAGCATAAGCAGATGATTATGGCATGTATTATTAATCTGTCATGAAAAACTGAGTGTGCAAGAAACAACTTTCTTGTTCCAGAAAGAGTAGGGTGGATTCACAAGTCATGTGTTCTTCCATGGATTAGAGAACCTGGGTAGGAAAGTTGGCATTCTTTTCCTAAATGAAGTATTTTAGAGAAATAATTCAAATCTCATATACTTTCACTTGTTTATTTTGTTTTGCTTTGTGTTTTGAGACAAGGTCTTGCTTTGTAGCCCAGGCTTGCCTTCAACTCTCCACAATCTTCCTTCTTCTGCTTCCCTAGTGCTGGTATTACAGGCATGAACTACCCCATCTGGCATTCAAATTTCATATTCTTAGGAAAATTCCACTGATGCAGCCTGCCTCTGAAGATACCTTAAAGTAGGTGTTGATACCGGAACTCAGGATGAGTCATTCTATCTAGTCAACTCCTAGGATCTGTAGCATTATTCTCATCTGTTCTTTTACCTGGTACCAAATGGCTGTCCTGATTCTCTGAGCTTCTTTTACTCTCAGGAAGTGCTTCTGCTGTGAAATACCCACAACAGCAAGAAACCTGCCCCCCAAATAGTGCATGAATCCCAGTTCAGTAACTAAATCACTACAATGAGTAATTCATAAAAACACTTAACTCCTCTCAAATAAAATGAATTGCATTAAGTGATGAATACAACACATATCATACTTGGCACAATATGCTATTTTTAGAAGTGCAAATTCAGGTAGCAGAGAGGCATTGATTAAAGATCTGTCCACTGCCAATGATGCATAGACAAATTTCATTCGTAAACTCTGTTTTCATTTCAGTAGAACTGAAAGGTGACCTATGTCTGCTTAAGGATGCAGAAGTAATGTCTAAAAAGCGTGTCTGCCAGTCGACTGGAGGGAGAGGGCTCACCACACACTGACAGCGAAGTGTGTGATACCAGGGCTGCAAAAGGGAGGGATGTAAGCAACCAGCGTAAGAGCCAAGGGACCTGCATTAACATTTCATATGTTGAATTCAATAATGTATTTTTCATGCTAAATAACTTTCTGAAACTTATTTCATTTGATTGGAGTTGTGACTTGAGAACTGCCAATATGTTAGGCAATCTGCTGCAGAATTGTCTGTTTTCATCTAAGTAGCTCTGCATCATCTTTTGCTCTGCTGTGTGCCTTTTCTTTTCTTTTCTTTTCTTTTTAAATGCAGCCCTCCTCAGCAAATTGGAGAGCTTATACTTATGTTTCTGGTAGCTACAGTATACTAATGTGATATTTTTAGGTACACTTTCGGGCCAGCAAGCCAAGGTAAATGTCAGCATCAGGGCAAACACTAAGGCCTGTGCAAATAGCACATCTTTGTAGAGAGCCAATTAGATCAGACTGTGAAAACCAGATGCCCAGTGGGTGGTAAATGCAGACAAGGTGGGATTTTCAGAGTCTGAGGAACTTCCAGAACTGTCCATGCCATTCACTGCAAACTGATACACTGCAAATGTTATTGGCAAACATTCACTCTTTTTTGTTAATAAATTGAGTTTATTGGTGTATTTTAGAAACACATTATGACCACATTTCTCATAGAGCATTTGTACCTGTATGTGATATATCTTGATTCTTATTTTCTTATTCCTCTGCCTTCCCTTCAATCTTCATCCTCTGTATACATTGTTTCTAGGGTTTTATTCCCCTTTTAACCATCAATTTTTTTCTTTCCCTTCTTTGCTTTCCCCGGCTCCCATCCAGTTACTGTTTTCCTTTGGGCATTTTCTTCCCATTTTGCAAAATTCATTTTATTAGGTCATATATTTCCAAATCTTTTGTCCCTTTGAAATAAACTCTATAGAGAAAGTAAAAGGCTTTAAATTGAATCAGAAATTTTTAAAAATGTGTATGAATGCCACTCAGTTACTTTTCTCATGACTGTGAACACAGAGAAGTGAACAACACTAGCAAAAAATCTTAATAAAAGAAATAAATAAAATGTAACAAATAGACATAAAGTATGAGAGGCAGCTATATCCATTAATGCATCATGCATGCTTCTATAAACTTACACAATTTGACGAAAAGATGCCACCAGAGTTTTTAAATAGTGCCAGGTAAAGAACAAGAAAATATACTTATTTCCAAAACTAAGGATAAATATGAACCATGTCATAAGGCATATAGTGAGAGACAGTTTGAGGATATGTTTAAGAACAAAATTTAAAGGTATGCATTTTGTTTACATGAGAGTAACTATAACATGAGACCTTAGATCACTGGTTGCCAATAGTTCATATGAGGAGATAGTTTTTTATAGAATTCATTAGATCCACGTTTAAAACACAAATGGAGTCAATCAGAGGACAAGAAAATTATCTAGGGAAACATATATTGCTAGTTACATCCATACAAAAATAGTCTTTGACATGTCCCCAAAGACCTCACTAGCTAAGTGCAGAAAAGAATTTGTCATGAATATCAAGGAGAGATGTCTGTGGGCAACAAGTGTAGAAGCCGTCAGAAGGCACACGATTTCCAGTGCATGCATAAACTAAATAATTCAGACTTTCAGACTGAAAGCAGGAAAATCTCTAGGACAGGTAAATGGACTAGAAAATAAAACAAAACCAAATACCATATGGTATATAAGAGTGAAATTACTAAAGACTGGAAAGAAAGACTTTTACAAAGAAAACATAATTAAACTTACCGGGTTATTTTGACAATAAAATAGTTAATTATATAAATTCCACTTTAAAGAAGAATGAGTGTCTATATTAGAACTGTAGCAAAAAAAAAAAAAAAACCTGTAAAGAGAAAAATTACAGGAGAAAAATGGGTGAAACCATGGTCTGCATCACATATAACAAAAAATTATTTGCTAAGCATTAAAATATTTGGAATCTCCCAATTTCTTAAGATTATGTCATTGGTCATGTTTAATTAACTGGTTGATTTTTGTGTATCTCTTAAATTAGGATAATCCTGATGTATAGTATCTTTTATAAAAACAAGAAGGTTTTAGTATGAGGTAATACCAGTTATTGCCTTGTTTTACTTTGGTGTAAACCACTTTTGGAAAACCAGAAATCCAGTATATGTTATTTGATGTTGATCTCCTATTTTAGAGTTTTTAAGTGTATAGTTTAAAGGAACAGGCAAATGTTTTGTTTTGTCTTTAATCCAATGAAATTGAACCTTTACTACTTCTAATATCCTGTGCACCCTACAAATCTGTGGAAATTAACAAGGATTGAAGATGATCCATTTTCTTCTAGGATAAACCTTTGAAAGTCTGGACAAGAAGGAGTATATTTGAAATGCAAATATTATACTTGAGATGCCAACATAATTTATATTCTGAGATGGCAGTTTAAACCTCATTGCATTACATTAAAACAGTTGAGTTTATCATGTGATATAAATCTGGTTCATTTCTTACACATTTATGGTGACTAGGATTTTGTTTTGATATTGTAGTGCATAGGAAAAATTTCACGAGCATTTCTTGTAATTTGTGAAGCTTTAGCAGCAACATTTGTAAACACAAGGGAATGTTTGCACTTTTTAGTACAAGAAGAGCAGATGGCTGGGATTAAGGGAATCACTCCTTTGTGTTTAATAATGCAGCAGGGAAGGCAGTGGCAAGCTAACTTTTTACCAAGAGAGAATAACTTTTTAGAGCATCAGCTGGATCTTTGCAAGCTAGAAGAGAGTCCCTTCAGATGTGTATGCCATCTGTGTGAGAGCGAGTCACAGCAAAAATATCTAATAAGTCTTGTGAAATCGACTTTGTCTCCAATGTGTCCAATGCAGAGAAAACATCTCTCTATTTGAAGAAAGCACCAGTGAGTAGAGGGCTGATAGATAAAAATTTAATGACAGAATACAAAAATAAAATAACTCGAGCATTTAAATACACAAGCAAACAAATTTAAAACTTGAGTTTCATTTTCTATGCTAACGAAACAACTGAACACAGTCCCTCTATTTGATGATCCTCTCGATCCAACCCAGAACTTTAAGTCTTCCAGGGCCTGATTTCAAGCCTTCAGTGGAGTGAGGAGAAGGAAAAAGTTTAACCACAAAATCAGTCCCAGTAATGGAACAGAAATTTGGCTTGCAGGATTCATTTGAATTGTTTTTCATGGTTTTGAGTTAGCAACATTTTTGTATCTAGGCTTTTGGGAATATAAATGTTTTGTACCACAAACATGTATTAATAAAAAAGGTTTAAAAATTATAAAAATAAGAAAAGAAAAGCATGTCAAGTGGCGAATATGATTCTCTATGCCGTGAATTTAATCAGGACAATTGCTAAAGAAATGGTAAAAATTTTATCTGTTTTGTACTAGAAAGGGCTATCGTCATACCCATTTCCTGTCTGCCTTCAAGTACTTTAAAGTTGTGAGTATCATATGGCCCTTTGTTTCAGGGAAAATTTGTGCCATTTTATGTCAACATAGTCCTTATATTTTCCAATTTATTTTTCTTTCAAATAATATTCATTTTAAGCTTAGTTTCTGTAAAATTGGATTTTATTTGTTTGAAAGTCTAGGCCACAAAATGAAAAGAAAAATAAAACCAAAACTTTGAATACAAATCTTTCCAATTAAAATTTCTAAAGCTTTAGTTTTTTATCCATAAATTGAGCAGAATAAATCAAATGAAGAGGAAGATAAGCAGTATTGCAGAATTTGTCTAAATGTATTCTTGACCTTCATGAGGGACTTCAAAATAAGGATAAAGTACTCATTTTGAAATCATAGATAGAATAAATTATTACATGTAACTGCCAGCTACACATATGTAACCAGAATAAACAGGTTCTGCTGTGATTTATACAATGAAAATTATTACTTACTTAGACATCTTCTATAAAATTTAACAAATTTGGGTGCCATTCAAATTTTTGAGGTCCACATGGGTATTTTATATTTAAAAGACTAAATCTTTACATTACAGAGTTTAAACAGGAGGGAATCTAAGCAGGAGGGAATCAGAGAGATTTGTGTTATCTGTTAACTGGGTCAAGGACTCTTTCCAAATACTTGAAATAATTTTCATTGTCACCCTTTTCCTCTGATGAACAGAGGGAGGCACAACTAAAGAATCACCATAGAGATTAATTTCTGTTAATCATTACACAGATTAATATAGGTTAATTGAAGATTAACATTGAAGTTGTATCAGCTGAATATACTGAGAAGAAAAAGAGGAAAGAAGATTATAGTTAAATATTCCAGGGATGCATTTTGTATAGTGTTTATCACCATTTACGTATTTGTTCATGTTAATTCTCAAAAGCAGTATTTATGTCAGAGTTCTCAGTTTATCCTTTAAAATATATAACCTCTAAAATATTCTCTCACTAATGTGAGCATAGTTCATAAGTAACTTAGATAGTGAATAGTATCCTCACCTGTCCTTTAAAGAACATTCAAGATTCAAATGTGAAAGTCACAGGGATAAGATACTAATAAAATAACTACCTAAAATGACTTTGTTTATTTGTTTAAACATAAACATAGAAATAGATTCTATACTACATCTCTTCATCATTTTAAGCACACCAAATGTATGTTTTATATTTGCAATGCTGACAGCAGGAAGTTACTTTGTTTTCCCAAAAATGTGTGACATGGATGTGAGTGACGATGATCAGAAATATTTTTGAAAGTTAGTAAGAACTAATTGTATGTGTGATCTTGAAGTAAAAAGAAAAAAGGAAAGGAAAGATATATGTTTGATGAGTTTCCGTTTAAATAAAGAAACATGAATGGAAATAGGAAAACACAAAGAACAGAGAATGATGCAATTCCTACTCTGTTATTAGTGAGGTAATTTTGTATTTTCATAAACATGCATTATTTAAAATGTATTGTTAATAAAATGCCATGACAAAGAGCCTAGCCTCTGAATTCTGTTGGGTTTGGAATGTTATAACCTGGGGCTGTGGGCTGCTATGATGGCTGTGCCTAAAGGATGCTTGTTACCACTTGGCACCATCCGTTTTAATACAGCTTTTGTTGGCTTTAAACACTGAAACAAATAGAACACAATCAGGCTCTAGTGGCTTGGAAACCTGGATGGCAGCCCAGCTTTCATTTATTAGGACCCTGGGAAAATAAATTTAAAAGGAGAAAATTTTCAAATCTGCTTTCAAGTTACATTTAACAAGTGCTTCTCCCAGGGATCTCCAAGCCGTTTTTACATGCATTTGTGTTAGTTGTTGATAATATAAATTGGAGTAGGAACTAATGCATTTTAGGGCTGAAGTGTCTGTTCAAATCATTCTTGGTCCTGGACAGAGTACCATTATTTAGAGGCAAAACCATGCAGGTTGATCTATTAGAGTAGCAGCCACAGCTAGTCACGGAGGTGCCCTGACATTCACCTTTAGAAAGCTTTGCAATATTTAACAGTGTTTTCCGCTATCCTACTTGAAAATTACTCTGAAAACTCAAATTTGGTCAAGCTGAAGCTCATAGTTAAACTGGTAAAATACACACAACTCGTTAAAGTATATTTGATTATTGCATTATTCTCACTGTCCTGTCAGGATTTGGAATATCTTCACTTTGTCATTTTATACATGATCTTTGCAAGTAGCCCCTGAGAAATTAGTTCTGCTTGGTAATGTACTTGTAAAGAGTAACTATGATGAGCAGCATTACATACCATTCCTGTAAGGCCTGTGCTAAATATACAAGTCTTGATGCTTTATCCTTTCAGATTTTAAATTGACCAATAGAAGCATAATTCATGAAAATAAAATGACATACAATTTCTGAATCTTCTCTTTGTGTCAAGAAAAGACTAGAAATCCAAATTAAACAAAACTGTAATGAAGTGTAGTATTGTTGACGGTATTGTTATATATTATTTTAGTAAAAGCTACAGAATACACACACACACACACACACACACACATATATGTGTACACCATAAAGAGATTTGTATTAATAATAATATTATATATATATATATATATTTCATTTTAAATTTTTTACATTTTTGTCTAGGAGAGTCTGGTAAAAGTGGGGGGATTCTTTCTACCCCTGGGAGAGATTTGTGTGAATTACTGAAGCAAATATTGAGGAATAGAACTAGTTTATCCTGTGTTTTATGTTTGTGTGTTTTATCCTGTATTTTATGTTTCCAATATTGGACCTTAAATTAACAAATCAAGATTCTCTTGTAATTTTCTCTCATTCTAAAGAAAATTTTGCTTCTATTTTAATTAGTTGGTATAGGATTTTTCAAAAAAAATAATAGTTTTTGCCTCTAGCATACTGATTTAATTACATAATAATAATAATTATATATATATATAAAACATTTTTGGAACATGTATATGGTTATGATGATTTTGGTGTTCATTTTTTAATTGCCATATTATATTTCATTATTTTATTTATTTTTATTTTTATTTATTTATTTTTAAACTTTCAATTCATTTATTATTTATTTATTTATATTTTTATTTTTTATTTTTTTATTTTTTTACTTTCAAGGAGTAGTTGAGGGTAATTTACATATGGTCTCTCATAAACCATCCTTTCCCATGTTGATCTGAGTTTATCTCTAAGAGAGGGAAGAACCAATATAGAAAATCCAACAGGAAATATTTTAATTTTATTCAGACCTTAAATGAGAGTTAACATATTGTTAATATGTGTTTAAATAAGGAATTGTTTTAAGGAATAATATTTATGAGAAAGTTAGTGATCTCAAAAACATATCACAAAACACAGAATTTATCTGACAGTATTGACAAGTTACTGATACACAAATTACGCATATTGAATTCTTCCTTACAAGTTAATGTGTTTGGACATACACATTTGGTCAAAAGACAGTGATTATGACACCCATAAGTTTCTTTTTATTCTTTCTTGTGGTAAGAAACCTTAATATAAGATTTATATTTTAATATCTTAATTGCACAAGATATACACGCAACTACTGGTATTATTTTAGTCCATTTTTTATTCCTAAACAAAACAAGGTATTTTGTATGGAAAAGAGGTTTGTTTTGGCTTCTAATATTAGAAACTGAAAGGCCAAATCTGGGTCAGTGTATATGGTGAGGGCCTCAAGCTTCACCATACAGGGCAGATGGCATCCTATTGTGGCAGGATGGGCAAGTGTGGCAAGCAAATGGTGCTTGTGGCAGAGATCATGGGGCAAACTGAGGCAGGCAAGCAAGCAGAGGAAGCCAAATCCACTTTGCAACAACACAGCCTCACAGATGCTGCTGCAAGTCCATAAAAGCTGGGCAGACTCACTCAGCCGTAAGAAAAGCGAGAATCCTTCAACTGCTGTGTAAAAAATGCATGTGTTTTTCGAAACTGTTACAAGACTATCTACTTTTATTTATTTATGGAATGTATTCTCAATATGTAAACTGAAATAGGTAAAAATGCTCAAAGTTTATCCTGTATAATAATTATAGCTTTTTATTATCCAGTGTTCCACTGAGATATTAGATACTCTGATGTTTTGGGGAGCAGAGAAAGTTTAAAAATGATTTACATGACACAGAAACAGTATACAATTGTATAGAAATTAAAATTATACTACAAGTCACAATATAAGAAGCTTGTACAAGTTAGAAATCCATATGGTGGTTGGAAGTTTAAACACAATCGTAAATTCTTCTAAGTCACTTTACCACTCAAGTAAAGGTACGGGATGTGAGATAAATGTACCTAGATGCACTTGAAATACATACTTGTTTTATTTATTATTAATACAAATCTCTTTATAATGTACAAACTTATCTCTTTGCTGCCTGTACACTTTATCTATGTAACACTGATATTTTCGTTTCCAACTCCCCAGTGATTGCCTGATAGTTGAAAACAAATCATCAAAGCAATTAAAATGTTTTCATACCTTCAGGAGCTAGAAATCTGTGCTTTTAAAATTAATTATTAGTTTCAACTCCTGAAATGAAGACAAGGCTACAGGTACTCAATCAAACTGTTAGAATGTGCTATTTTAAATCATCATGAATAACGTTTTTGTCAAAAGTGCATCTTACATGTAAAACTCTCAGAAAGATTTATTGGACTTCAATTTTTAAAAAGCCCGTGAAGACAGCAAGGCTGATTAGAGAGGTTTTTCTCCCCAGATAAAAATCTAATCAGTATCTGCTAAAAACTCATAATACTTTTTTCATAACAACTTAATGTTCCTCAAAAACTCTCATTTGAGTTATGTACTTTGGAAAATTTGTCTGTGTTGACAAACTATCTATTTACCTTAAAATACTTGGAGAGATGGAATTTCTAATGAGATAAAATTACTGACTCCCTTTTATACCGTTACTTAATTTTTTATGTAACTTTAGAGCTCAGTTCTTGTCCACTAAATGCCTTTGAATACTCATTTTAGAAGACTTCAAACTTCCAGCTTTACAATGCCATCATAAAGGTGGAAGACCAATACTATTTGTAAATGTTACTCATTCTTCTACCTCTGGAAATTGAGCTAAAAAATCTAAAGGAAAAAAAAAAAAAAGAATTTCACCAGTTCACTAGATTGAAATAACATTGATAAAGGCTTAATCTATGCTTGTTTTTATAGTTAGACTAATTTTTAATCTTACTGTAGAAATTCTCATTCTCTTCATATCCAATCAAATACCAGATTTGAGCCCTCAAAACTAAAGGAAACCGTGTCATTGATTTAAAAAGTAGTTTGTCTTCAAGCTCCTCTACAATACTAAAATATCTATAATTTCTAAGATTCACATACTTGGAATATTTTAGCCAACATTTATTTATAAGTTTTATGTAAATTAATCATTCTTTTCATATATCCCATTGAAAAGCTTATACTAGTATTCAATCTGTAAGGGAAAATGTCATTTGTCTTACAAAATTTCATGTGGAGAAACAATTCATGGAATATCACGCTTGAATTTAGAAAACTTAAAAGCTTGCAGTTGTTATCTGGCTAATCATTAATGTTTCAAAAATATTTATTAACAGCCATTAGCTTTCATGCTTACTGTTCTAAGTGCTGATGATTTAGAAAAATAATATGTAAAAGACAGCATACAGAGAATTTGTGTCCTAGGGACTATCCTTTGAGAAACCACTGGAATTCCATTTCAGTATATCCATTCGTTGTAATCAAAATGTATTGTCCTTATATTTTGAGAAAAAATATTTGTGACCTTTGTTAGCTTTTAGTTATTCAAATCACTGTAACACTTAAGGGTCACATTGAACTTCCTGTTTCAAGGGCTTAGTTGATCAAAGGAGAACTGTTGTCCCCAGATTTGCTGTTGTGACTTCCACAATACCACTGACCTTTCTTTCCTGTCAAACTGTATTTAGAGCAGACACTTGATTTGTTATAAACCTTACAATTCTGTCTGGCAATGTAACCTATTCATTTTCTTGTATCTTCAATGCCCCTGCCTTTTAGAATTACTTGATATAAAAGTCATATTTGTTACAAAGCAAAAGTTACCAATTACTTTGACTAGAGGCCACTCTTAGGATCTGACTGTCTTTTAAAGGCAGAATTATAACATTACAGTATGGTTGGAATTATAGTCTTCTTTACCCAGAATGGATCTTAAAGATCATCTTGTCTTATCCTATCATTTTGCAGAATGTTCAACCATCTAACACAAAGTCACATGGAGAGCTGATAATAGATCTGGGACTTTGTCCGGAGTCCAGAGCTAGTCTTACAATCTGCTATTCACTGAAACTCTCATTTCTGTGCAACAGCATTGTTTTTTCTTTCTTCTCATATTCTGCAGCCATAATACCAGCAATGAAAATGCATGACTGTTGCAGCTTGAGATGAATTTCCCCTCTGATAACCCCTACAACAATTTGTTTCAAAATAACATTTTTAAAAAAATCATATACTTTAAAAATTAACTTAACAAACTTCTTATTAGATACAAGAAACTCAATTAATTTTAAAAGATAAGTAAATGCTAGAAGTTAGCTTTTTGAAGTAGAATGGGAATTACTACAAAAATTGAAAACTACTTTATAAAATTTGTGATCAATGCTCTCAGATGTCACTGATGGACTCTCATGGACATCAAGAATTACCTGACAATAAAAAGAGCATGTATAAAGTCCCACCTATAATCCACAGCATAACAGACATCAGGATGCAGATCAATAATGTCTGGAAATTCTATGCAAAGTCAATTAGTTTTAAGACTTAAAGTCTCAGGACAGATGTGTAAATTTTAACAAGGTTTGACTACTTTTTTTTAGGACAAATATAAATACTTTGATTTCAAAATATATCCCAAAAGTCTCATTCACACTAGATGTATTTAAGTCTTTATATAATTCTATAGGGGAAATAAAAATACAAATTATTCCCTGCTATAGTACCTCTATATACTTTGGCACTTTAGTATCTTTACAAGTATGGATTTCAATGTGTAGCCCAATTCTCTATAACATTAAATTCTATATACAGAAGAGACTTGGACAATTATAATTTAATTTAAGCAATTTCATTTGATAATTTCATTTGATTATTTGATAATTTCATTTGAAATTCCATTTGATAAAGACCATAGTTGTCTTTTTCCCTCTCTGCATTGCAAGGCTAAAATTGTCTATTTATTAGATATTTATAACATGGTATATTGAATTAGTGAGATAATGATACTCAATATTGCGACATCTGAAACTAATGAAAGGAAATATTTCATCTGTTCCTTAAGGAATGTGGTACTGAGAAAACTTGCACTTTATATTTCTTTTCAGTTATTATATCTTTGAATGTTGTACATGCCACCAGAAGACTGAGGAGCCATCAGGATATTAAAGCAAGAGAGTTTTCTACATTTTCTGGTATCCACTACTAAATATTAAGATGATATTCTCAAAACACCACTGTTTACTAGTTCAAATACAGTATAAGAATAGCTTTTGAAGTAACACAAATTACTGTGAAAAATTCTGTATATTTATGCCAAAGATGTATTTTATGGACATAAATTATTTCGAGTCAGCTCCGTATATTAATGTAAAGATTCATATTTCCAAACTAATTCAATTTAGTTGAAAGACAGAATGAAAGGATAATTAGACTGGGAAGTATCGATTATAATACTTTTTAATTAAATTTCTGTTCTATAGTTATGATCACCAAAATTAGGGAATATAGACACAGAGAAGAATGACTTAGAAATCATTGCCTCTACATTTATATTTAATATGCATACATATACTTAATGTATGCATCTTCATGCACATTCATGTATATGTCTCCATTATTTACTATTCTTAGCTTCCCTGTTGGATGAAAAAAACTAGTGTTTGTGTCTATTTTACATATTTTCACGTATATGTCATTTTTTTTTCTGAACAGAAATATACATTCCTATATGATGTCTCCTATATGATATCTTCCCAGAGTGAATATTTGAGAATCTTACTTTGAAATGACTATATATGCTATGTTAATCAAAGCTTTTATTTTTCTCTGTCTTAGATATAATACTTTATATTAAAGGTACTGAAAATAATTGATTCCATGATAATCATGACACTATTGTTTTACAGAATTTCTGATGCATGGACTTCTTTATTTGTGAAATGGCTCTGTTTTTATTCTTTGGATACTTACAGATCTTCTCACACATACCTTCCCAAACTGTCATATTTGCAGACAATATAATATTCTTTATCCTTTTAATTCTTTAACTAAATCTGTTCTAATATTTAAAGCTTATTTGTAGGATAATATGTATTTTAGTCTATTATTTTCTAAAACACATTTCTCCATTTCTCTTTCAGAATTCTTTGTATTCTCATTTATCAGTCATATGACTCCGTGGATTTTCATAAGTTTGCTTCTTACACTATTTGGCATTTTCTCCTTACTTACGGCAATTTTCCTGATTCTTTTTTTTTTTTAAGTTATCTTTAAATCTGGGTATTTAAATTTATTTAAACAAGAAGTGATACATAACATTGGTGCAACGTCAGCTGAAACTTTAGAGTGTCCAGAAGAAATTAAAAGCAAGTCAAATTAAAATTGTCAGCAGGAAACCACTTCAAACAAGCTCTCTATTCAAAGTCTGCTATTGTAATCCAAAGTTTCACTTGAAATTAAATGCAGCTATGATTAAAGGCTTTCAATTTTGATATTTTTTATTAAAATGTGGCAATGTAAGTCATTTAAAGTGACAAAGGTAAATTTGTTTAAGAATATACAGTTGGAAATTTAATAAAATGTGGTTATTTAAAATGTTTTAATGTATATTCTGATGATCTCTTCGGTTGGAATCTAATTCAGAACCTAATCATGTGAATGACTACTATAAAATTATGTGACAAATTACATTGTGAAATATAGGAATATAATTTAGGACAAAAGTTTTAAATTAAATGACTTTTGTGTAGTGGAGTTCTATCAAGCAACTTTTATTTTGTGGCAGAATGTTGAACAAGAGAAAAAATGGAAAATATTACTGGAATCTTCACTCATTCTTAAAAAATACTTTGTAATGTCTATACTCCATGTTTACGACCAAATATCACAGAATCATTTAAAACTTAAAGGTACTCCATTTTTCTAAACTTGCTATTTTCTATTTTACCAATGGCCAAAGAAAACTTGGGTTTCTTGTAGTTTAACTGCTGAATGATTTAAAATTTGATATGTTTGATTGAATGCTGCTGTTTCATTCTTATAAAACAAAAAAATCTAAGTTCATAAAGGAACTATAAGAACAATGCTGTGGAAGTGTCACTAACATTAGCATCAAGAAGAGTAAAAGTACTTTTAAATGAGACATTTTGCAGTTAAATCTGGCGAAACTGTTTAGTTCTAATGTCTCTTCAATCCAATTTGCATTTGGCACTTGATATGTTGTCTTGTGCTCTCTCCCTCCCATTTTCAATCCAGCATTTATAAGAAATTATTTTTGTGTGAATCATGTTGATTTCTGATCTCATCTTTACACTGGATTTTGTTTAGATATAATGTTTTATGGTCATCTTTTGTTTAAATGAAATGCAAAAGCAAGTTTAAGTAAAACTGCCTTTCTTCC
This sequence comes from Petromus typicus, assembly GCA_004026965.1. Taxonomy (NCBI): domain Eukaryota; kingdom Metazoa; phylum Chordata; class Mammalia; order Rodentia; family Petromuridae; genus Petromus; species Petromus typicus. Next base: position 15,552 of record PVIR01022585.1, read on the forward strand.
CAGGCTATGGTGTCATTAATAATTACTAGTCATGTCACTAAGTATTTTATTCATGTCCTTTCTCCTACTAGATAATACGTTTCTCACCATGAATAAAATGCCATTTTAATAAGTATATCTTGAGTACCTGGCATAATAGGAGGTGCTTGGTGGTTCCAAGCCATGTATGGTGGAGTAGAAGTGTCCTACTCCTACTGTCTCTCACTGAAACTCATTCTCCATGATCATTTCCTATGAAGGAATCGAGTGGTATTCTTTTGAGGAGTATAGGAAATACAGTTGGTATTTCATATATTTAGGTATTTGTTTAACTATTTGCCTTTGCAAACAAAACATTCTAAAATGTCTTCTTCCAAAATTCTTAGGCTATACACTTTTGTGTTTCACCATTTTCAAGAATAAGCTCATGTCAGCTCATAGTACTCTGTTGGGCTACTTGGAATTCCCTCAGGAAACTGCTTACTTTTGCAGACCTAACATATCTTGTTTTAGGGGGAATGATGGCACTGTTCACAGTCATTATCCACTGACCTGTTTCTCAGGAAGATAAATTTGATTTTATTTGTACTTTCTGTATTTTTTCTGTGCTTGGCTTTGAGCGGGTTTCATTTCACCTTGAAGAACAGAATTTCAAGCAACTTATCTAACATACATAGGTTAAAAGTTTCCTACATATTTTCAAACAAGATCTTCCAAACTAATCAACAGAATCCAAATGAACGAGAATTAGGAGATGAATTTAAGAAATCTAGTCTACCTTATTATTGAGAAAATAATTTTCTTCTCATCAAGAAAATAATATCTACATTTTCTGCTAAATTTCTAATCATGTTTTAATAAAAGCAATTGCCCTTTGATGCAGCCATCTGATTATGCTTTCTCTCTACACTTTTTTTTATTTTGAAAAAGAGGTGATTTAGAAAATTTTCCTAAACAATTTCCAGCTTTATTTAAAGAAATAAGAAACTCACTGTGTAATTTCTGAATGTGTTGTTTAACTTTGCTTCTCTGAGTTTCTTTCTCTGACTCAATTATCACATGTAAGAAAGGGTAAATCCTGTATTCTTTGAGTATACCTAATTATATAAGGCTTTATATGCATTATGAAGCTGATGTATATTAATTTGTTTAATGTCTCTGCAGAACAAAGCAGGAGACAGTGCCCATACAGGGGAATTGTGGTCAGAGAGGGTCAATTATTGGTCTATCTGAAGGTGCTGAGATTTGATCTCATTGAAACTCTCAGTCCCTCATCTTTACATTCTGTCACCTATACACATCATTTCTAAAGCTATGACTACTACCAGACATGTACTGTGAACCTTGATCAAGAACCACCATATTAGCATACTCTTAAGAGTTCTTTGAATGTGTGTAGTATCTGACAGTTATATTAATTTGAATTTTATAATTGTTATACAATAAAGAGAGAAGTGTCATGTCAATGAATAGAAAACTTGGCTGACTGCCCGATCATTTGGACTTTCAGAAAGTTTAGTGAGTATTTTACCAACTACTTGGATCAATTTCATATCACAGCAAAGATCAATGTTGTTGTGCTGTTAATTAATTTCTGTTGAGATTCTACGATTCTTATATATCCTCCTAAAGTAATCCATCATCACGCTCAGGCAAGGGGAATTCAATCCATCATTGCTGGATTCTGATAGAGGGCTTAGGGGGAATGCAAGTTATCTTCCCTGCAGTAATCAAACAGCTGTGATACATGCCACTTTACACTTATATCATCATATAATAGATGACTTTCCTCTTCATGGAATCTTGCCTCAAAATTTTCAGACAGATGGACTCTGATGCAAAGGTTTCATTTTGTGGAATTTAAGGCTGTGAACTAGTTATTGACAAATACTACATCATCAGTTCCAGTTGAAGACACAGCCTAATAAGTAGAACATTGGCACTAATCCTTATTTAATCAGCCTTAAAATGGTAATTTCAAGTTGATGAGGGCACAGGGAATAGATTTTGTACTCATAAAGTGCTTCTAAAAATACCAGTAATGTGTATATACAACCCAAAGATGAAATTAAAGGGCCTCCTGCGTGTATAAGGAGAAGAGTGAACTTGAAAGAGGATGACAAAAGTACAACCAATGCTCTGTCTAGAAACTCAATCAGAAATTCTTTCTGGGCTCTACAGCCACACATATTCACGTTTATGTTCTCAAAATGTAACCCACAGAAATATATTCACTAAAGCTAGTGTTTGGGGGAAAGGAGTATCAATAGCATTAAGAATGTGTCATTTTGTAAAATTTTTATTTCTACATATTTTCAGTTTATGGATATTACAAATGCTTTGGGGAATGGTGACATACATATTACAGTGTATTTTCCTCTCTTTAAAAAATTATCTTCTTGTGTCATTTTCAAGACAGTGTAATCAGAAAATAAACATGTTTTACTGTTAAAAGAGATTTCAGAGCTCTTCTAGTCCAATTCCAACACTGGGTAGACAATTAGGATAAACTATTTTAAGTTATAAAGACAGGTGAGTGAAAGTCAGAAGATGAATCATTGGTATTTTCTAATGTTTCTATTTTGCCTCTACATCAGGCCAACAAAAGAAAGAATCACCTTGCTCTTCCCTGAAAGTCCCCATACCTCTGCCTTTTTGCCATCTTGAGTACCATAATCATAGACAAGGCTGTGATACAGACAAATTTACCTTTTACCATATTTCCCCAACTACTCTATACCCCTTGTGACCAGCTACCCAAAACATACCCAGTCACCTAAACTCTTGCTACACTAGATTGTAGCAAACAACCTATGTATTGTATCGTGTCACCAACTCCCTCATGTTAAGAGGAAGTTAGTCAGTTTCAAACATAAAAACTTATGGCCCTAGGAAGAGGCCCATACTGATAGGAAAAATGGAAAATTCTGTGAGGTTGACACATTTTCTCTGCCATGTTTTGCTAGGTATATGTTTATTTTTTTTTCCTTAGGCACCATTGGAAATGTGGTTGCAATAACCACAAGATACAACTAATAAAGACTGGGGATATTTTGATGGCATTAATATAACTATCTGGACAGTTATTTTTCTTTACAAAGGCTTTTGTCTGACTGTTTAATATATAAGGAAAGTGTGGAAAAGATAAGTGACTTGCTTGATGTCAATACTATTAATACTAAAATGTGATTTGAATTCTCATTTTTGTAGTTCAAATATCTCTTCCCGAGGACTATGATGTACTATTTTTGATTCTACCCTGCCTTCTGTGAGCTAGAATTTCCTAGGCCACAATTGCTCCCTTTTTCTCAACAACTGAAAAGTACTCAGACAAAGCTAATCTCTACCTCTGAGTTTCCATAGGATCACAATTTTAATATATTTTACATTGGATGTAAATATTTGATAAACAAATAATGACAAGTTTATGCAAAATATTTGGCCAAGGAGCACACTGAGACCTCTCACTTTGTAAAATAACTCTTTTTTTAATTATACTGAAAGTTTTAAAAGCATTATGTAATATTTTAATCACTAATGTAAACATGTCATATGAGTTCATATTTACCTTATCCTGCTGTACATACTTTCCTCTTACCAACATTGTCATTAAGTGACAGAACACATTTTTAATAAACACTACAAGTTTATAGATGATTTCTGGAGCTGACAGAGAGTAGAATACCTACGATCCTAAAAACAGGCTGGGACAAAATGCTCTGTGAGTTTCTGAAAGCTACAATCAATAAGATGATCAGGGCACACAATTCTTACGGAGACGATGAATGAAAATTTTATCAAAGTGTTTATGTCTGAGTAAGACCTTAATATATCAGTAGTATTTGAAAATCTGAGATGTCAGAACAAAATTTCAAGCAGAAACATGCAACAGAAAAACAAGTTGATGAAAATATGAAACATTTGGCTGTTGCTAAGTATCTACAGAGAATAGTGTAGATTGGTACCTGAAAAAATATTACATCTGCCTGACTGAAAGTGAGTATGCTGAAGGTAGTATTTTAAAGTTTTTATCATTGGGAATATTTGGAAAACTTGTAACAGGAAAATTAGAAATGAAGAAGTCCAGTAGAATGCTGTGATAAGAAATTATGTCAGTTAGTACAACATACCTAAAAATTAGAGTCACAATCAGAAAATATTGTAAAAAGTAACCAGTTTCAAGACATTTAAGAGAAATACCTATTAGCTTATGATGATTAAGTGGCCATTTACAATAAATGTATTTATAAGGTGAAAGCTAAGACAAATGAGAATGAAAATTTATAATTCTAATCTCATAACTGAATTATTGAGTGAAATATATGCTGTTGGGGGTCACATAATAAGCTAAGGGTCTTTTTGTATTCCTGAAGTTATAAGAAAGGCTGAGTGAACTTGCTGTGGGTGTTTTGGAGGGAGAACTATATGTTAAAGGAACATAATAAAAGAAAGCACTGAATAGTAAAGATTGAGGACAGATATTCATGAAGAGTTCACAGGTGGTTTGATGAACTATTAAAACCGAGCAACTGTAAATTATTTGAAACTGATCTTTTCTTAATTCATAAACTCATAACTAAATTAATATTTCAATGTTGTGTAAGAGAATTTTGATCCAACATGTCTGGATGATTTAAACTGTTTTCATGTCTAAGCTGTGTTCATTTAAAACTGTTCACATATAATAAGCCTACTCAGATGCTAACTATTTAATTTTAGTTTATAGTTTTCCTCTGCCACTAATGATAAAAATCTTATTTTTAAAATAAAATTTACATTTTTGAATATATTTGTACATCTATTTTACAAGGCAGTGTACTTTCAATTATTTCAGTTTAAACTATACAGTTTTGTGTAAGGAGCTAGTAAATCATTGTTGCATAGATTTATTATTACTATTGTCATTACTATTATTATTACTACTACTATTGTTACTACTACTACTATTATATTTTCTTGACCCAGGGTCTTGCTTTGTAGTTCGGCTGACTCTCAATTCACTATGTAGCCCAGGCAAGCCCAGAACTCACAAAAACAAACCAAGTGCTGGAATTACAGGTGTGAGCCACCACAACCAGCATTGTGGTATGTGTGTGGTATGAGAGATCAAACCCGGGACCTTCTGCTTGCCAAGTCGATACCAGACCCACTGAGCTAAATCCTCAGCCTAGATTTATTATTTTTTAATTGAAATCTTTGTTGGTACGTTATATATACGCATCATGATTGCACTCTATAATGGGGACTTGTACCAGTACAAGACACAATTTAATTCTCATTTTTTTCCCATTGCCCTGCCCACCCTACCATCCTCCTATATACATACAATTTGTTTCCTTTCTTTTTTTGTTATAATCTCATTATTTTCCCCCTTCATACCTTGAGGATATCCTCATAAGTGAAAATAAATAGGTCACAGATAGGTAGATATCGCATCTTTTCTCTAGTATGAGAAAATAAAGATGTAAATGGGTCCTAGAATTGTATGTTATTTATTGTGAAATAGAAAATACTCAAAGTAAACTAGATTTATTATTTTTGCTTTATCCTGTTTTTTTTTTAATTCAAATCTTTATTGGTACATTATGAATACACATCATCATCTCATTCAACATTGAGAGTTTTTACCAGAATATGTCATGACTTGTTTTTGAGTCCATGTGTCAATATGCAGCTCAGGCTACATAGCACAGGCTGACCTTGGAACCTGTAGTGATTCTCCTACCCCAGCCTCCAGAATGCTGGGAATATAAATGTGTATGTCACATGTCTGCTGTTGCATAGATTTAGTGTTAGTAAACATCTTCTAACTCCTTTTAATTTTTTTACCTCCATGGTATCAGACTGAAGACTTAAAGTAGAAAATGCTTGATTTGTTAGCATCACACCTATTACAGTTTTGTGAAACATTATGAGAAAAATGTCACTTGGTTTTTAAAACACGGGGGAGGGGGGTAAACCAACTAAGTTTCAGAATTGTATTAATTCAGGCCAGACACAAATGAATAGAATTTTTAAATACATGGGATAAAGGATATAACGATACACTATGTCAGCTTAAAGAGTCAAAGTAATTCACTTATACATTATTATTTAAGGGACTTCAAGGCTTATTTTATGCTGATCAAACCAATCATACACTATAGAATACTCTCTAGGATAGCTGAAGCTCTCTCTTATCTCTTTCTCTTGCCCTATTGTTTTTGTTAGTTGTTAAATTTAATTTGAAGTTACTTTAGGGTAAGTAATAATCCAGTAAACAAGAAAAGCCCCAAATGAGAGATAAAAATGAATATAATAGAGGCACATGTTTAAAAGCCTTCTTGGTTTGCTTTAATTTTTATCCAGTGTGCCTGATATTGAAATATGTACAGCTCTCATCAAATCACAGTACCTTTCATGCCACTTATCTAATCTATAACTAGAAAATAGTTACACATTTATATTTCAATTTATCTTTTTATCACTGTGTTTCCCAACTTAGCAAAATGCTCACTATCAACAGCTTCTCTCTGAAGACATATACTGAGCTTAACAGGTAGAGATGAGATTCAGATTCTCAAGTGGGCAAAATATTTATTTTTAAATTAATTTCATTGGTACCTTATATATATATACATCATGACTGAAATCATTATTGAGAATATGTATCAGTACATGAAACAACTTAATTTTCATTTTTCCAATGTTTTCTCCATAATATCCAAACTATCTTTGAATGTCTGACTTTGCATTGGAGATAGGACATGCGCTCAACCTGACAAGTGCACACAAGCATTCCATGCACATTATTGATTAAATCTTGATTGAAAAATTTTGTTTTACTATATTTAACATTTCAACTTCAGATGAACATCATGCTTTGCTCTCATGTGTAAGTAGTAACAAAGACAGATGATATATTTAGCATGATTACATTAATATAATGGACCAGTGTGAATCTTTATGAAACAAAAGAATGACTAAGATCTCTGCAAACTAAGATGCAAAACAGGGCTGAAGAGTCAGTACAGCCCTGAGAAATGAGAGGGAAAGGTACTCTGGGCCTCACTCACTAAATAGAGATCAGATCTAGTAGGCCTTATGGAGAAATATGAAGAAGAAGTATTTTGCCAAGTCATTAGCTGCCTTTAAGGTACCAGGAGACATATTAATCTGCTCAAACAAGGAAATTGCATCTGATGTATCAGCTGCAATTTAATTCATCACTTGATTAAGCTTACAGTAATTCACTATCCTTTTCCAAGACCCATCCATTTCATGTACAGGCCAAATCAGTGTTAATGGGATGTGGTGGGAACAACCAGCCCTGAATCTTTCAATTTCTTGATAGTGACACCAATCTCTGCAGTTCCTCCAGCTATGTGATATTGTCTGTTTGTTTACTACTTTCCCAGGTAGAAGCAATTCTAGTGGCTGCCATTCAGCCTTTCCAGCCACATTGCCCTCATATTGTAGGTTAAGATTGTGCTGAATACTAACTATGTCCCAAGCATGGTTTCAGAAACTGGAAAAAGGACTTCAAGATGGGTTCTGAAACCCACTGGATCCCCTGTGAGTCAGACTTTGACCAAAACTCCATTGATTACCTTACTTTCATACGTCTTCATACTAAGTGCAAGGCCGCAATGATTTTTTTAAAAATGTCCTGAATTTGTTGAGAACCAGTGCCCAGTGGTCCTCAAAATATCTATTTATTTTTCTTTCCCCAGTGTACAGTTACTCAACCAAAATGTTTTAGTTCCCGTTGGGAAAAGAGGAAAAGTGTAACTTTTTGATAGAGTACTTAGGTCATTCCTCAAGGGAAACTGGCCTCCCTTTCATTCAAGGTCTTCAGGATCTATAAACTGCTCGTGTCTGAGAATTGATGAGAGTGTTATTCTCTATTGATTTAGGGTAAATTTGTGTTAATTTTCACTAAAATTTTTCTGCTAACATAAACCTAAAAAATTTAATAGACTTATCTAATTTGCTTTTGGGGAGACCATGATTAATAAGTCAATGTCACAGCCTACACGAGTCAGATTATTCCAGTCATTACTTTGCTTCTGCAGACCATTAATGTAAATATGGACACAATTTCTGTCTGAGGAGTGAGGTTGGAGACTATGCAAAATGGCTGTCTGTACACAGGAGTGCCAAAGAACTCAGCGGAAATCTGAGGTCCTGTGTTCTCTGCACAATCTTGTGTGAGTGCTTGTTAAAAAGCCAAATGGTTATTGAAAGTCTGAAGAGTCTGTACTTGAAGCCTGAAGGAAGTACAGAGTTAAACACTCATATATAGTAGTAAAAACCAAGCTGCCTCTGAAATAGCAGAGAGCCTGATGCCATTCTTTCTCTGTTTTTTCCCATTCAGGCTATAAGTCTACTTGTTGGTGCCCTTCACATCCAGGCTACATTTTCCCTACACCTTCCCTTTGCAGCTTTCATGTCACTCATCCACAGACACACCTTGAATGTTACCATATTAATTTACTAGGAATTTCTTAATCTATTCTATTCAATATCATGATTAACCACAACAAACTGCTTATAGTTCAGGAGAAAATAGTATTATGTGTAAAAAAAAATTGATAGGCATGCTGCATTTTGGGGACTTTTACAAGTGTATATTATAAGATTAGATTTATAATAATTAGTTGAAAATTATTTTTATGTTATTACTGTGGGGAAATATTTATTCTTTGCTATACAAATAAAAATAACTTTAAAACAGGAGAAGCATCAGCATTTAGTGACTTCTAGCTAAACTCATAGACACAGTGAGCACTGTGCTGTATTTTTTCCATGGATTTTCATGTTTAGTAATATGTGACAGAGTGACTAAGTTATAGTATCATTAGACAGAATCCAACTGTGGTACTACAGATAAAATCAAGTTAGTACACTTTATTTATAAAATTATATTAACAAATTTAAGATTTATGAACGGTGATGTCAAATATTACACATCTTGAAACTAATCAAAATATCACCATAAAAATCAGAAAGCAACTTATTGTAGTTTATTTTACATAGTAAAGTAATACATTTGTCATCAAGGACATTTATTAAAGCATAATAGCTATATAATAAGAAAAAGTTTTAAAATAACTATTCTAGCAACAATTTTTTATTATTAGCCTGATAAAGCTTACATAAGTATATGAGTTATATCTTGATGTGTACTTACAATAAAATAACTGATTTACTAAATTGAAATCAGGTCACATTTTAATATTCTCAATTTTAATTCTGACCAGTCATCCCATTGATTATGTTTAAGTGCAGTCCTAATTGATCATAGAGTCTTTTGCTATAAATTACCAAGGAGGAATGATAGATTTCACAGGTTGGTTGTGGCTTAATGATAAATTTCACAGTTCGAATAGAAAAAGGATATGAACACACAGAGGAATAAGGTAGTTACATGGATTCATGATGCAAAAAGTTCTTCACAAGATGCATACAGACACATTGATAAATCGAATGTGGGAATACAAAGAGAATGTTAAGTAGTGAGAAAATCAAAGAATATGCTATCCAATGCCCCTACCAAACTGTGCAATAAAGGAGACATAGGATATCAGATTTAACTTTTAAAATCTACAATATAGTATCCAAATAAATATGTAGAGATTTATTAATGAATATAATGAATTAAAATGGTCAATACATGTGACACTCACACGTACAAAGAATGTTTTTCTCCCATTTTAAATTTTATTCTAAAACAAACCAATTCATTGCAAGGACACAGTACATTAGTCAGCTTTCCTTGCTGAACCAAATGCGAGAAAAACAAAACTTGGAAGAGGAAGGATTTATTCAGTCCCCGATCACCTGGGAACAAGGCAGAAACACCTTGGAATAAAAGTGCATTGGAGCACTGCTCATTAGTTCACAGTGGCCAGAAAGCAAATCAGAGGAGCGGTGCCCTAGAACGGGACCGAGCTCACGCGCAGTACCGCAGTCACGTCGCCATGCCTCACGGAGACACGCCCGGAAGTGTGCTTTACTGATGCTGAGACAACTCCCGAGCCCCTCGAGTAACCCTCACCTAGGGTGCTTTGCCAAGTGTAGCACCATTACTTTACTACCGTATAAATTCCTGTACTATGTTGGTGGATATCTCAGCAGTGAGGAGAAAGTTTTCTGCTGTAACTTAACCATAAATTCTCATGATCGAGATGCCTTGCTCAAGGGGCAAAACTCTGATTTTATTTAAGAGTGAAATGACATAAAAATGTCTCATATGACAGATTGTACTTAACTTTGGAAATGTTAAATACTAATATTGGAGTATTGAATAGCAGCTAATGCAAGATTAAAAATTAGAAGAAAAAATGTATAAGATTAAAAAGGAGTACAGAAAGTCTGACACACTTGAGCTCAAATACTTCCAAGCAATGGGATCTTGGACAAGTCAACAGATTCACTAAATTCATTGAAATGGTACATTATGAATTTTTCTTAGAGACATGCTAAAGATATAATAAAATATTCATTGCATTGATTTATTTTTCTTAGCAGTATAATTTGTATTTATGCAACAGAAGGATGCACTTGGAAGATTGTATATTACAAGATCATTTACATTTTATAAATATTGAAGAAAACTGAAATATGAGGATTATAAATTTTAGACAATAAAAAGATAAGTACATATGTATTGGTATGGATGTGAATTTCTGTCATATGACTTAATGAAGCCATAGAACTTACTGCAATCTTTATGATTCACTTTTATATGGAAATATAATATTACATTAAAAATTGCCTGTAATGTAACCACACTTTTAGAATTTAAAAATTTCTAAGTGGCAGTGTAGAAGATCTCATTTTACTTTATATGAGTTTTACAATTACTTTCTATATTGAATGCTTACATTTGAATATATGTGGACGTAACACCTTCATATGCTGTAGCAAAGTGTGTGAGATTTAAAAATCATACAATGTGTCTAAAAGGAAGTTAACAGTTAAGTGAGAAAGGTTGTTGTAAAATATAGGTAAAGCTAAATAGGAGAAACCAAAAACATCTTGCTTATCTGCTTACCTCTTCCCTTTCACACGCTGCTGCGTACCCTCATCAATCTCAGTACCTCTTCATGCTCACAGATATCTGAGATTGTGACTTATTCATTTCCCTGGATTTGGCTTGTCTCTGCACAATGCAAAGTGGCTACACACATGTACGCCGCACACACAGAACAAATACTCCATTCCTGTTGAAAATTGAGTGAGTCTCTTGATACATAGGAATTTAACTTTTAGGAGAAAAATTTATCACTTTGAAAAAATTCTTCTGTTCACTTTAGTTTTCCAGACCTCAATGGAAACCTGCAGATGGGCATTCTGTGACTTAATGCTGCTACTGATTTTGGGGTCATAAGCCACCAAAATACAAGTGCATGATTCTATGCACAGGAGTTCTTTATTCTCCTATGACTTAATAGATGTATTAAAAATAATTCTACCTCAGAAAAATATTCAACACATATATTTGTATATGAATAGTTTTGCTGAAAATAATGATTCTTTTAAAATGTTCAAACAACAAAAATATAGTATAAATACAAAAATTATTTTCATAAACTTTTCAAGCATTGCATAAACAGCTTTCATGGAAATTTCTTGAATATGGTATATTCCTATAGTCTACATGTCATCCTTAAACAGGATACACTCAAAACTCATTAAGAAGTAAAATATAGTCAAAAGAAATGAAGGTATAAAGTTTCTGTGGCCTCTGACACTAGGAATAAAAAAATATGCATTCATTTAATGACTTTACATTAGATAGTTTTCCATTGTTGTGATCACATATTAACTTCAACAATTTAAGTAAAGGACTTTTTATATGAAGTGATTGGTGGTGGCAGCTCTCTTGTTTTTAGGCTGTGGAAAAGCAGTACATCATGCTGGATGGGTTGTGGCAGAGGACATTTGTTCACCTAATGCAGCCACAAAGTAGACAGAAGGACTACAGTGCAGACTTCTATTAAAAAGTGAAAGTAGCTAGTAACTGGTTTTACTATTCTGACAAATTGTTCTTGCTATTCTACCCTCAACATAAAAACCCAGATAGACACAAAACTTTCAATTCTTATGTCATCGGGAAAGTATTGAAGTCTTCTGACAGCCAATTCATTGTGATTTTTAAATTTTCCTTTCTATTACATATTGGAATTATCTGTTACTATTTTCTGTGTGCTGTGAATCCCAGCAGTCATTAAATTATACTTTCTAGTGCTTGACACAGTGGTTAAAAGCATAGAGTCCAGTAATTATGAGTGAGTTCTAACCCATGTATAAATTGCTAATTTTAGGTAATTTGACCTTCAGACATTTTAACTTCCTTTTGGAAGAAGAAGATATTAATATTGTCATATGATTGTCTGGCCTGTGGTCAGTGATTCATAAGGTTAGCAATTATTATTATTTGCTGTAACATATTACTGGATCTCATTTAACTAATATTTTGTTTACCGAATGAAAATTAAGCACACATCCATCTCTAAACATTGCAGACACTAAGCAAAG
>PVIR01022586.1:0-27981 GCA_004026965.1 Petromus typicus
CGTACATAAAGGCATCAAGCCAAGGTCACTGGGGCACCTGTATCCTGGTGATGCTCTTCATTTTAACTCTTTCCCTACTAGCACCCCTATAAAATGTTAATTTCTCTAGAAAATTAAATTTCATTAAATGTGATTTTTGAATTTGATATATGTAAAAATTAAAATCTAATCATTAAATGAAAAATAAATATTTTAATTTTGAAAATGAATAAATAATTATAGGTTTGGGAATAAGCATTTTGACTTTTAAAATGTGTGATTTTAAAGCCTCAGAATTCAGAATTTAATGGAGATAAAAATAAACATGTATGTCCTGAATAAATAATTAAGGAAATTTAAAAAGAACTCATAAGCAATAGATAATTTAGTGATAATTTAGTGAACAACCAATTACTAAACAAGTCTCAGATACCATAATGCAAAGAACAAATGGAAAATCAATGACAGCAGCCACCAAGGCTCAAATTTTGAAGAGAAACTACTGATGTGAAGGAAATTTTTGACAAATTCATGAAATGACTTTTTTGTGTTGGTAGTAAATCTTTGTGATTTCTCAGAATTCTTCTGTGAAATAGAAAGCTCCAGTTCATGCGTTGGCTGAGAGGATATGCTCTTAGCAGAAAACACCTCACAGTTCTTTGATGACTCAATCCCTTTTCACTAAAACTGCCCTACTCATATAGAACAACAAGAAAACTGAAGAAGGTCCCCTTAATTGGATTCTCTTTAGTGGAAACTCAGTAGAGGCAGAGTTAGTTCTGGGGAAGAGGGTCTGTGGGTAAAGGTGTCATAGAGTGACTCCTGGATTGACTGGCAATTTTATGTACATTGAAAATATAGAATTGTGCTACATGAAGTAAAAGAAAGAATATGAAATTGAAAAAGATTTCAGAAAATCTTTGAGAAAGTGGGAGATTTTTAATAACCTGTATAATCTTCATAAGGACATATAGAAAGTATCAAAACTTGAATTTTTCATTGCATAATGGCATACATTAACATCATCTAGTTTTATACTCTTTTCTATGAATTTAGATATGTTGTGTCAGCATTTCCAGCAACTTGTAATCATGGGAACACAGAAGACAAAGTAAAAAATACTTGAGTGAGTTAAGTTTTGTATTAGCACTGTACTGAGTACAGTCTAAGAGACATGGGGCAGAACTGACCAAGCCCCTGAGGAACTGACTAACTCACTGTAAACATAGCAGTTAAATCAAACAGCTGGAGAACATCCCTAAACCAAGGAGATATGAATGTGTGGACAAAAATATAAGTAAAAAAAATTCAAAACAAAGACAGATAGCAGAGATTATAATATTAACATTTCAAAATGATTTTAATTGAGGATTTATTGCTTAAATACTTTATCTTATAATTGAGAATTTTATATATTTATGTTGAAAATTTATTTTAATAACTGATGTTTTCATAGAAATTATTACTAGGTGATTGAAGAGAAAGGATGACATTTTCTCCTTATGAAAACCACAGGGTACTGTGATGAAGAAAATCAATAGAGTATAAATTACTGTGCTCCAAAATAAAAGCAGTTATGGCCGTTAAATGCTGATCTTTCACTTCAAAGGGAATGAAACTACGACTTAGGTTGGATGATTCCAAGGATTTTCACAGAAAACGATAAATAGAGAGTCTAGAAGGAGAAACAGACCTAGTGGTTTAGCCATGCAAATCCATGCAAGACAGAGAAAACTATATATTCAGAGAAAGCACAAGGTCACAAAAGGGATGTAGATTAGAGAGGCTGATGTAGAGAGACAAATGCAGAAAGAATATCGTGTGACTTATAGGAGAATATAAATTCAGTTATGGTAAAAATGTAGAGGTCTAGTATTTATATCTGTGTGTATCTATTTATCTTTCTATGTGCAGATCTACCTGAATTGATTGTGAAGTTTTTTATTAGCCAAAGTAAATATTAAGGAGTTTCACTAGGTGCATAAAGGAAGAGTGTTTTTTGCTTTTACCAAATGAAGAATTTTATTAAAATTTTAGGCACTGAGCAACAATTTCTTGATTGATAATTACACGTCAGTTAGACACTGAGCTAGACACTGGGATAAAAAGATAACTGACAAAAATTTTCTACTCACAATGAGATTACACTCCACAGTGAGCGTGAGAAGACCCCAAACTTAGCATTCAGTTATAACACTTTACTTTTCTCTTTCCCACTCCCTCCCCTCCCTCCCTGCTCATTCCTTCCTTCTTTTCATTTCCTTTCTTTATGTGCTTGTGGGTCTAGGACTTTCCATATTCTAAGCATGCTACCACTGAGGTACACAAGTATCCCCGTGTTTCATTCGAAACTCTATTTTCTAGAACAGGGTAAGATGTGATTGTTCCAGAGTTTGAAAGAGCTTCCCACAGAAGGAAGCAGGTGCCTGAGCTGAAATTGAAATTGTGTTGATGAGGCCAGTGAAGAGAACAGTGATGCATATGAGTGGTACAGCACAGTGAGAATCATACATTCAAGGACATAAAATACCATGGTCCATGAACCCTTTTCAGTCTGTGTGTTAACTATTCATATGTCTTCTTTGAACAAAGACTTATTTAAGCCCCTTGCCTGTTGTTTATTCAGTTCTTAATTTTTTGATTATTGAGTTGTTGGGTTTTTAAAATATATTTAACATATAAGACTCATCAGATGTATGGGTTAGAAAATGTTTTATATCCTTCCACAGAATATCTTTTTTCTGTTAATTACAAGTTTTTACTTTCACGCTGTTCCATCTGCCTATATTTCCCTTCACAGCTTGCACTTTTGATGTTATATGCAAGAAATCATTGCCCAGCTTAATGTCAAGAAGATTTTTCCTTGTGTGGTTTTACAGTTGCAAGACTTACACTTAAGCCTCCAATCTATTTTCAGCAGATGTTTGTATGTGATACGGATACTAGCCCCATTTCCTATTTCTGCTGTTCTCCTAGCCCCTCTTACCACTTCACAGATTTTAAAAAGGATATTATCAAGCAAGATGAAGGATAACTATTTTGAAGAGGTTGAGATAAAGGAACATTTGTACACTTTTTGAGGGGTTGTAAATTATTACAACCATTATAAAATCAATTCTATTAACAAGAAAAATATTATATGGTTCCCTAATCTCAGCTCTGAGCTTAATGACCATAAGAAATGAAGTCAGCATATAGAAGACATATATATACTCCTTCATTCATTCCTAAAGTTTTCAGTATAATAAAGATATGGAATCAAAATGAGGATTCATCAGCACAGGAATAAATAAAATATTGGATTTGTCTAATATGAAATACTACTCACCCATATAAAGAACATTCTGCCATTTGTTACAACATGAATGAACATGGAAGACAGCCCACTAAGTGATATATGTTAGGGAAAGAATGGGCTTTGAATGTATTGGAACACAGAGTAAAATGCTGATTACCAAAGGCTGTGTAGTAAGGGTAGCGAAGGCAGGGGAACTGCTGGTCAAAGTGAAAACCTTCCAATTAAATATTTTGATAAGTAAGTTCCAAAGATTTACTGTACAGAATGGCTATTGATAATGATAATGTATTGTATATTTAACTGCTGAGAGAGTCCATCTCAAATTTCACTAAAACAAAGACAGAAGTGTAGGGAGTGATGGATATGTTAACTGGCTTAAATCAGACAAAGGAAGTCTTTCTCACAATGTAGACCTATGTCAGAATATCCAATTTTTGTCAGTTACACCTTAGCAAGACTGTGATTCTTTTTTTTTTACAACAAATTAGTGAAAATATATAATTGAATAAGGGTGAAGTATAATCAGAAGGCAGCAGCACTGGAAATAGAATATGCAGTTTGGAGCCTGTTACAGTAATTTAGGAAGGAAAAATATCTTTTTAGATTAAGTCAATGATGAGAAAATTGCAAAGAAGTGTTAGAGGAATGAATTGAGGAGACATTGACGGAAAAGGGATAGGAGAAGTAACTGCAGCCTGTAAAGGAGATGAAAGTGGAGATGCTATACAGAAGAGAAAAGAACAATGACCGAGGTATGGTCCACATCTTTACATGATGCTAGTGGTCAAGAAAAAGAGAGAGAGAGAGAGAGAGAATTCAACAGCTAAGATGTCTCCAGTGACCTTGGTATAATCATTTTCTTTGGAATGACTGATGTGGAAGCCACATGGCTACAGTTGAGGAGTAATGAGGGAAGAAAATTGAGGCTCCCAATGGAAAACACAAGCTGGGTTATGAAGCAAGGCAAGACAAAGCTGTTAGTAGCCAAATAGGGGCATAAATCTGAGGAAATACTACTGTTAGCATGTTGGAGTCTCTGCTGGTGAGAACTGGAGATACAGGAGGAGCCTGGTCCAAGGGAAGATGGCAGGTCAGGGTGGGAAAGTATTGGGGTTGACAATAGAGGTGTTGTCACTGTCCTTGTGTACAGTAGACACATAACCTTTGAGGTAGGAAACTATAGGAAAAGAACTGAGGAAGAACAGATCACTTTTAGATGGGAAGTAAAGAATAACATCCTTCTAGGGTGATGGAAACACCTCGTTCCATTTTTTTTTTTCTACCAGGTAGGAAAGATTAACTGACGGGAGGAAGTTCTGTAATGATAGTGGGTGGAACAGAAGACAGAGCTGCTGTGCACAGGGAACGGGAAGAGGTCAGAAGCAGTCAGCCTCCAAGAAACGATCAAATCCTGAGGGTTTCATTTAGCTCCACAGTCCTCATCCCTGGCTGCACATTAGAATCACCTGGAGAGCTTTTAAAGTTAAAAACGTATGCCTGAGGCCTACCCAGACCAATTAAATGAAGTCTCTGGAGGGTAATTTACTTACTACATCCTCTCTGTGATAAATTGATCGATTTAACTGCATCAAGAGTTCAGAAAACAACTTGAAATGATCTTGTCTCTTAAGCAATCCCCCACTTATTCCCAAGGAGTAGCGTGCTCACTGACAGGCTGTTTGGAACACATAGTTACTCTTACAGTGTTACTCATGTACAGACTGCCAAAGTGGACCCTGAATGCATTCATGTCCCCAAGCCAAGCAGCAAACAGCTCATCTGGTTCTCTTCACTCTGGACATTTACAGATACTGAGAGCAATATGAATTTGCGTGTGAAATGTCAAAGATGGACTTGTTTTCATAATCATTCTGTGTGGCCACATAGAAGGGCACTAATTTTCTTTCAAGATAAGTGTTTCTTGGGAAGAGATGCAACAGGGCCAGAAATAAATGTGCTGTACATTTGCACTCCTGTTGTCCCTTCCAGCCACCATTAACTTAGTTATTCCAAGAAAACAAGACCAAGCAACATAGGTGTGCAGCATGGGAATGATTTTTAGATGAAGAAAAATCAAATTCAGTGCGGATTGTTTTCATAGTCAACCAAAAGTGTCACCATGTCAACATATTCATTAGTTTTTAATTTTTTTCCTTATTATCTGATGTCATCTATAATCCAAATTATAGAATATTGCTGTGCTCACTTTTTACCTTGATTTCATTTTTAATATTTGATTTTAAATCAATACTTATTTAAATATTTAAAGGTCAATATTTAATGATTTATTCTCTGTGCTATTTTACTAGAAAATTATTTTGTCAGTTCTTGGGAGAGAAAAATTAAACATTAGACAGTTTCACATGCTCATTAGTTTTGAAAATGATGTCCTGAGTATATTTAAAGTTAACACAGTTTATATTTATTTGACTTTGAGTAAGCTTCCAATTCAGTGTTTGAAAGATAAACATTTCTTCTTTGTAGGACCCAAAATTATATATTTATCTGAAAAGAAATACATAAAGAATATTGAATGACCACAGTATAATACACATATTCTTATAATTTCCAATATATTCTAAGGGGTAAAACCTTCAGATATAAAAATTATAAAGCACAAGTAATAAGAAAGTTTTGCTGGATTTCAGAATCTACTTACAAAGCTAAATATCATTTGTTATAAGCCTAAAAAATGTCTTCTGAAAAGCATTAATTTATCGTTGTTTACATTTGTTTTGTTTTCTTTACATCAAGTTGCCTTTTCGTATGTAAGGATGATATGATATTCTATTGTTTTGAGAAATTTGAAAGACATTTAAAACATGCTAAAGATAACGTAATAAGGAAAACTCCATGATGGCTTCATTCAAAGAAGTCCAATTTTCTTCATTTTCATTATCACAAAAATATTTATTAATTATACATAGCATTATGAACTCTGAGTTGTAAATAGTAATAGAAATCCCCCACACACAAATTTTTTCTTAATCTTTTCAGTATTTCTTCTTCCATGAAGTAATGGTAATACTGACAATGATGAACATACATTTTCTGATGTAGTTGAAACTTGAGAGTAATTTGATTAGCTTCTTTTAGAATTATAGTAAGTAAGGAAAAAAACAATGGGCATTGTCAAAGAGTACATTTAGAATTTTAAAAAGAAACTTTTAATAAATCATAAGATAGTTGCCACTATAAACTTGTGAAACTATTGCAGATCAGTTGGCTTTTCAGGTGGTAAATCTAAGTGATAGTGAACCTTTCAGGGCAACACATCTTTCAGTTACTTTTTTGTTGCTGGCACAAAATATCTGACACTCACAAGTTAAAGGGTCTAAGGTTTATTTTGGCTCACAGTTTGTAGATGTCAGTCCATAGTCACCTGGTCCCAAGGCAGGGCTGCATGGCTGAGAACCACAGCAGAGGAGAAACAGTTCCTCTTATGGCACACAGGAAGCAGTGAGCCTTCTTTTCCCTTTTAATTCCATTCACACTACAAGCCCATTCATTGGTGCCACCACAACCAGGGTGTGCTTTCTCATTATTCACACTCAGACTTAAACTAAACCAATCAATGGGCTAATTCAATTATCATACTTATAATCCAGTGTCTTACACCCCTGACACACCTGCCTCCTAAAAGGCACATTTATAAGTGCAGGAGGCATTGGTGAAAATCCAAAGATAAACTATATTAACATCTAAAACAAATGAAAATCCTCACGTTCTGGGAATCTAAAGCAAAAGACCAGCCTGAATGACTCAGCAATTTAGTGAGAGTCTCTCAAATTTAAAAAAAAAAAAAGGTGAAAAGTACTGAGGATATAACTCAGAAAAAGTCCAAGATTCAATCCCTAGTCTCCACTAGAGAAAGACAGAGAGACAAAGAAAATTGAAGAAACTGAAATGGCAGTATAGACTCAGAGCAACAACTCTGACTATAAAAAGGGAGATAGCCAGGCTTGGTGTGTGCGCACCTGTAATCTCAACACTCAGAAGGCTAAGACAGTATAATTACCATGACTTCATGCCAAGCCTGATCTACATAATGAGTTTAAGGCCTGGCTGAACTACATAGTAACACCCTGTCTCAAAACAAATCTTTGGTAGAATAAGGGCTGATGTTGTGTGGGCAGGCCTCTGGCACGTGAGTGTGGCCCACTTTCTTTACACTGTTTTGCTCTGAGCTCTCATAGGAACAGAATGGGAGGAGGAGACCTCAGATACTTCATCTTCTTGTCTGCGAACACTGATGCTTGAGCCCTGACCTCTCAAAGGACTGGTGCATGGGGAGAAACCCTGAAAAGACTCCATGTATGTGTGTGTGCCCACTGAACAAGCATGACAGTCATGCTAGGACTTACGCAGAGGCCTTTGGTACATGAATATCAAATACCTCACAATGAAAAAAAAATCCTCTAGAACAGTGAAGAAATCCTGTTGATTACAGCCATTGGAGAGTTTATGGAATCAGTACCAGGATCCTAAACTCTTGCTGATTTCAACCTAGCAGGAGTCCATTGAGCTCAACTCAGGCATTATAGCCAGAACCTAGACAGGAGATGATAGTTGTCTGTCTGGCTGTCCTGTGACCACTTAGCTCCAATCTGTGTGCTACTGCACATAGGGGACAGTAGATGTGTCATGAAGGATCTTTTGGTAGCATTTTTTACTGTATTTTTGTTGCTATTGTTCTCTTTCTTTCTTTTTTCTGTCCTCTCTTTTATTCTTCTTTTATCTGCTTACTTGCCACTGGCTCTGTCCAATTTCAGTTTTTTCTTCTCTCAGCTGGTCTTATTTTTATAAGACAGGGAAAAATAGTCTTCTGTTAGCCTGTTGCTGCTGGGTATCCATATTTTTCTTTGGTTCTTTCAGCCTGAACTACAAAGTGAAACCCTGTCTCTAAAAAGATAAAATAAAAGGAAATAAAGCTTATATGTATGGGGCATCCAGGTTGTAGGGAGGGTGAGGGAATGATGAAAAAATGAGAATCAAGGTATGTCATATACTGGTACAAATTCTCAATGTTGAATATGATCATGATGTATGTATAAAATGTATCAATAAAATATGCTACAAAAAAATCTTGAAGGTCTGGAGATTTGGCTCAGTGGTTCTGGTGCCTGCTTTGCAAGAGGAAGGGCCATTGTTTCATCCCTAGTAATCACCTACAATAATTCTGGGTGTAGAAACTTATGCCCACCAACAATCAGAACCACATACCACAGTGCTGGGTGTAATGGCTCATTCCTGTAATCTCAGCACTCGGGAGACAGAGGGAGGAGGATTGCTGTGAATTCCATGCTGAGCGCAGGGCCATCCTGAGCTACACAAGCGAGACCCTGTCTCAGAAAAAGAATCTTTGTAAAAGGCTATGTGATCAAGCAATCAAAATTCAATATTACAGCATAAACAAGTGATAGATATTTATAAGAAGACTTTCAGATTTTAACATAAAAGTATCAGAATATAAGATTTGACAAAAATACTTATATGAGTCAAGGAAAATGAGTATTTGTATTTGTATATATCACTTCAGTGGCTCTTTTTCCATTTGCACATGTGTAATTGTTACATGTAAGTAATTATTATTAATAAAAATATAAATAGTATCTACTCACATCCAGATAAGTAAATGATATCCTATGTTCAGTACAGAATTAGTCAAAATTTTTAATATTATCATCCTTTTGTTTATCATTAGATATAAAATGTAGTACATAACATAATTCAAAAAAAATTGAATTGGAGTAAATACCTTCCACATTTTTTGTACTTGAGATTTGTACTGAGGAGTTTTGCTAACATGTTAAATTGCTCAGTCTGGGCTTGCACTTGCATCCTGCTTCAGCCTGCCAGAGTGCTGAAATAATAGCCATGTATCACCATATTTATCTTTTGCTGAAAATTTTGATACCTGTTTGGTAATATGTGTTATTTCAACAGCCATGTAACTATTCTTAGTTCTAGTATTTCTCTTCACACATTTACCTTGTATATCATGTTAAATTATTCTCTACCAAAACACTGATTATACTACTCCATCCTGCAAGTTAATTCATTGCTTGAGCATTTAAGCACACATTTCACCCTTTTGTAGATTCTAAAAAGTGACCTTGAACTCTTCTTAGCCACAATCACAAGTGCTGTTCTATTCACACAGGTCTGATCATGCCTAGTATGTTCTCCTAGTATATCTTTTTAATGATGTCCATACTTAAAAGCTACAGAACTTAGTGGGCCAGGGAGTTAGCTCAGTGGTTCTGGCTCCTGTCTTGCAAGCGCAAGGACCCAGGTTTGATCCATGGTAACCATATACCATACTGGGCATGGAGACTCACGCCCAGAAGCAACCAGTACCACATACCACATACCACAGTGCCGGGCGTGGTGGCTCAACCTGTAATCCCAGCACTTGGGAAGCAGAGGCAGGAGGATTGCTGTGATGTGAGTTTGAAGCTGAGCTCAGGGCCAGCCTGAACCACAAAGAGAGACCCTGTCTCAAAAAACCTTAAAAAAAAAAAAAAAAAAGAAGTTACAGAACTTGGGTTGGGTCTTCTTTGTGTTTATGATAATAGTATATATCAATTTTTATAGTTGTATCTTTAACAGGTACTGTGCTAACTATATGTTTTATGTGTATTTAGTACTATAATTGTACAGATGAGAATATGTCCAGTAAATTGTGCAAGGAAATGCAACTCTTAAGCATTGAAACTACAATTCAAACCTAAATATGTGTGATTGGTGAGGTTATATTGTTTTCACTATATTACACAAAATTAAATACTTGAAATAAATCCTGAAAGTGCAGTTTATATAAACCACTGACATGACTAATTTCAGTTGAATTTTACAAAGGCTAACGTGGAAATTTTGCTTCTGTGAAATCATTTGCAAATTAGGCTTACTCTCAACTCCAGTGAATATAACTTTTTGTCTCTTTTCTTGGGTATATTCTTTTATGTGTGACCTAAACCTTATTCAGTGATACTTAGGGATTTTTTCCAAAGAATCTTCCTGAATTAACTATTTCCTTTCTAGTTGATCTCCAGAGCTGTTCCTTCAAAAGCTCCTCCTTCGTTCTTAAAATTAATAATTTGACTACAAAATTTCAAAACAGAACTGACCTGCATGATAGAAAAAATATATGTAATTCATTTTAAAATCTTCTTTAGTGTCCAAAGTTTATGATAAAATTGGTAGATGTTTCTGCACTTCATTTATTTACTCTAGGAAGCCTGGGGTATATCAGTCTATTGACTAGATTTGGAGGAAGCAGAAAAATTTTGAATGGTCATATATGATAGCCATAATCTGGAAGGTAAAAAACAACAAAACAAGAGGGTGGGTGTCATAAGTGAGAAACAGCAGAAAAAAGAAAGATTGAATACTAAAATATGCAATACTGAAAGATGCTTTGATCTTAGGAGAAGATATTGAATGAAAAACCGTTGGTTGAGAAAGGGCATATGAGAAAAGAAAAATCTAATTTTGAATATGAAACTGTATGTGTAATGTCTTGTAAACTGACATGGGAATGCAAATGAACTCACATATAAAACTATATGTGTAATGACATGATCATTATATTCTCTATGTTGTCATACTGCCACAAGCATTAAGCAGAAATTCATCCTATTAGATAACAGTGGCTATTAAGGAAAGGCTAATAAAGACAAAATAGATGATCTTTATTTTAATTTGTTATAATGTTTTAAATGAGTATGTTGAGTGCATTCAGGTTATACAGAATCGTGGTTTCACTAAAGCGTAGGAAGATGCAAAGGCTCTTCTTTTGGTAATAAACTGCCTGGTCATGGCTCTTATAGTATAAATGAGAGTCATTCTATTTCAGCTTTACAGACCCTGCACAGAGTTCCCAGGGTTGTCCAAAGTGTGTACCTAGAACTCTGAAGGACCTGAGATCAAGAAATTTGCAACTTGTCGTGTTAACTTGTGATTTAATTTCTTCAGGAGTGCCATGACAGGTTACCACAGAGTGAGTGAGTGGACATTTTAACCACACATTCTTTTCTCACAGTTTTGGAGGCTGAAATTCTACCAGCGTGACAGGGCTGTTGTGGGGGCCTTCTTCCCCACTGCACAAGCTGCTCATGGTGTCCACACAGGGAGAGAGAGACAGTTTTAAAGGGACTCCTTCCCTTCACTTATGCTCCAGCCTCATGAATGGAGGCTGTGCTCCCACTTGCTCTAATAGGAACTTGGTGGCAGCAAATGGATTTTAATTAACTCAATTAAAAGCCCTGCCACAGAGTCAAGGTGAATTTTAGTGATCTGAACCATGATAGGGGCCTTAATTACTGCTTCAGTTTCATAACTGATCAGTGATCTGTTTAGATGAAAAGGATATGGTCAAGAAATGAGATAAGCAATAATTGTATACTATTTTTTTTCTCTTCAGAGCATTTACTCAGATTACAAGATATAAACCAAAAAGACTATCACCAAAAGAAATGGACAATAACTCAACTTCTTTTCAATGAACTAAGAAAAGCTAGTCATATGAATTAGAACAATTAACATAAACATTGAAATATTTTTAGTAAAATGTGTAATTTGAGGAAATATAAAATATGTGTAATTTGAGGAAACTTAAAAATATATTCCAGAACAAAGGTAGTGCTTTTGGTTGTAAGACATACAAAACCACATTTTACACATGGTGTTGTGCTCAATGACAAAATCTACCCTTCCTTTGTATAATAACTTGGCTTTTGCTGTATTTTCCCACAAGAATCCTCATTAGATGCTCTGAATAATCAGAACACCAGAGGCCAGGACTGAGTCCATTAACTTTTCATCATATAATACTTAATTACAATCATTATCATCCAGACTTGAACATGTCTAGAGCTATGAATAAAGGTTTTGTTTTGGAAGTATATAGGTTGAGTTGTATCCTGCTATTTCATATGACTTCTTGATGAAGTTATGGAAAATTGTAACAGGGTATTGTCAGTAACATCTGGCAAGGAAAGGTGGATCAGTTTGAAAATAAAATTTTTACAGTAATTTTAAGAA
The DNA here is from genome assembly GCA_004026965.1 of Petromus typicus. NCBI lineage: Eukaryota > Metazoa > Chordata > Mammalia > Rodentia > Petromuridae > Petromus > Petromus typicus. The sequence goes on from PVIR01022586.1 coordinate 12,323, forward strand.
TTTAAAACTAGGGTGTTTTCTTTCTTAATGACTGAAGGGATGCTGTGTGCAAGTAACCTCTATCAAACAACATCTATCCTTAAAATCTAGAGCTTCAGTTCAATGTAACAATCTGATTCAGTAAAGTAGAGTTTAACCTGACTCTCCTGGGGCTTTTACTTGTTTTTGTTGTTGTTGTTATCTAGACTGCTACTTTGTACCACCAAAGAGGGCATCCAGAATGGAAGTGATTCTGAAGTGTATAGATTATGTCTACATATTACTCAACTCTTTCATCTTTACCCAGGAAGTGGTTGAGAAGCAATGATCTCATTCTGGAGATGGCCTTATCCGGTGTCTTTTGCAAAGGCTTGGGCATCAACAACAAAACAAAGTAGAGTTAGAATTTTTCTGAGTTAGCATTTAAAAATTAGCATTAACATTTTTAAATTCCTGCTGTTTTTAGTTCTTGAGAACATGGAAGTTCATTGCTTTGTATCAGGCCATTTTTAACGTCTGTTGAGACAGTACTGTTGACCATTGACACAGTATATTCAATCTATAGTTTTCCAAGAGGTAGAGTAAACAGACTGAGTATTCGCAACAAGTACACATATAAAATCATCAAAGGAAGTTCTGAGCAGGGCTGGGCTCATAGCCTGACTTTTTCTCAATCAGGAGAGTAACTGAGCCTGCATTTGGGCAGCTATGGGAGACTAGCAAGTACCATGACTGAACCAGGAATCTGTGAGTCAAAGGTCCATTAAGCAGAGACTTTGCTTCATACAATAGTAAAGATGAAATTTCTTCCAAGAAAAAGTGTCATTTTTGTACAGCTGAGATTCCCTTGGAGTACGTTCTTGAAAATATCCTTTCCATTTGGCAAGTAGAAACTGCAGGTCCTCCTCACACTGTTACTCAATAAACCCAAGTAGATCCTCCCACAATAAAAATACCAACCTAGACAGTCTCAAGGATTTTCTATGACTGATACTAAAATTTGACAGGAGAGGAGTAGAAAAGTAGGATGCAAAGGAAATGCTCCTTTTACTATTGCCCTTAACAAGTTTGAGGCTCTTTGGTGAAGTGTGCCTCCTCCTTGCCAGAAGCACAGTTGGCAAAACTATTAGTCACAGGCATTGTTCTTAGTTTTCCACTAAACAGTACTAATTTTAACATTAAGGTACTTAATTTTCCTAAAAATGGCAATATCCCAGTGTAAGGCAATGTGTCAGAGGTTTTTTTTTTTTTTTTAATTTATTTTTTGCAGTACAGGAGTTCAAACTAGAACTGTCCTTCCAAGGTAGACCACGTACAATTGAGGTAAATCCTCGGATCAGAGAATCAAGTTTTGTTTTGTTGTTGTTGTTGTTGTTGTTGTTGTTGTTGTTGTTGTTGCTGTGGTTGTTTGAGACAGGATCTTGCCTCTATAGTTCAGGCTGACCCCGAGCTTAGCTTTGAACTCACAGTTATCCTCCTTCCTCTGCCTTCTGAGTGCTGGGATTACAGGCATAAGCCACAAAGCCTGGCACTGTGGTATGTGGTTCTGATTGCAGGTGAGCATGGGTCACTATGCCCGGCATTGCTGTATGTGATTACTGGGGATTGAATCTGGGCCCTTGCACTTGCAAGGCACGTGCCAGAACCACTGAGTTAAATCCCTGGCCCTAGAAAATAAAGTTTGAAAAACTTGGTGTTGTAAGCTTCTGACCATGGGTGGGTACAGTGGCTACTCTTGGGCCTGTGGTACAGTAGTACATTCTGGCCAAAGCATGTAGTGTAGAAAGCTGCTTACCTCAGAAGAGTCAAGAATCAAAACTGGACTGAGAAGGTTCTGTCATTCCAGTGTCTGTCCTCTTCAAAGCACACTCATAATAACTTAACTTCTTCCAAGGAAACCCAGCCTCCTAAAGTTTCCAGGAATGCCACAGGCTAGTATCCAAGCCTTTAACATATGCGACTAGGGATATTTAAAATCCAAATTGTAACAGACACTCCACGCTAGTGTATGATTCAACCCTTCATTTGTTGTTCCCCAGGGTAGTTTCCCTTGGTAAAGTCTTCCAAAGTACACCAGATTCCCACTATTGCAGCCAGAAACCACCGCCAAGAATTTAAAGCCTTTTAATGTCTCCAGATGAATCAGTGGTTGTCATAACACCCAGCAGAAGGGTTGAGTCCTAAAATCTTCCTATTATTGTCACCTTCTCTTATCAAGCATTAGTCTCCCTGACCCTAATCTTTGAAGCAAACCAGTCAGCATCCTGATTCATTTCCCTCTTCTCTGAAAGTGCATAGAAATGCCTGCCCTGTCTCCCCAGTACAAATGAGTACTAGCTACCATAGTGTGTGCACTGGAGACTGAGTTCCAGCCTGAATGCAAGTGAAAGTAAGAATTCCTCTTAGAGCTTTCACTCCTGACTGCAGGATACATCCTACAGCTTTTTCTTGATTGTCTTTTCATTAACAGGCAACAGAAAGGAGGGACAGGTATTACCTGTTTGGCTATTCGGTTTGATCAGTGTGATCAATGTGTTGTCCCCTGACTTCCAGACACATTTCTCAATTCCCTTGAATATCTCATGCCTCTTGTTGTGAATGTTTTTTATACCTCTTACATCCTTTTCACCAATATCACAAGAATCACAAAGGCTCTGAAGTTCCCTCAGACTACAAGTGAGCATGTCAGATTGCCATAGTATTACAGATGTTAACCACTGTCAAAAGATGTCCGGGTGACAAGTTATTATACACAGCACTAGTATTTTTGGATTATCAGGTCTGATACTACTCTCTTGAGCTCTACTTTCCGTGACACCACATGCATAGAACAAACTTATCCATTAGCACATATCATGCATTGCAGGAAAATAATTACTGACTGTAAGGGTCCCTAAAAAATGTTGTCTATGACTTCCACATTGCTTTGGAGGGAGGTGCAATCTGTCTTCCAAACTAAGAAGTCCATCATCTGTGCAGAAGGAAGTGCTTTTTTTCTTCTAATATTATTTGCTATAGGAACATTCAGGAAAAATAAATAGTACAAAACAAATGACTTCATGGAAGAAATGCTCACATGTAAGAGACCCAAGAAAAACTACACCTCCTGACTTAGAAAGAGCCTACTCAATCCCAAGAGCACCAGCCGCCTCCCGAGCAGCCTGCTGGGGCTCTGTGAGCCATGGCTGCCAGGATGGCTCAGAAGGGATTGATCTCTTTCCCATCTGTGAGTACAGAGAAAGTGTTGCTGACACAGGGCACGGAAATTGTGTTCACTGGGAGCAAGGGAGAGAAAACAGAAACAGAATAACAGATGAAGCAAGTATACTTTATTTACATAAACATTACAGTGTGTCTTAGAATATACTTTACTCTAACCAATAAGAAGAATATCAGGTAATAATTATTTAAGCTCTGAACTTTGTATACACACATGTATGGATGTACATGTATGTAAGTACATGTCTTCAAACATGAAAAGTGATATGACAGCATGCATCCTGGACAATTAAAGAAAATATTTATTTAGTTGTATATACATAAAGCAGACATACAGTAAGACATTCTTAGGAAGTTCCTCATGATTTAAAATGCTAAATGAATAAGAAGAGATGTTTCAAAAATATCAATGTGAAAATATATATTTCTATGTACATATTTTGAACAGCATAATATACTATTTTCTTTAAGAATAGAAAGGTATGATAAATTCACACTTTAATTCTGATTACTTAGATTTCTTCATATGTAGAGCCAAGTATGGGATTTTTCTGTTTTATTAACTAGTAAATAAAGACACAAAAGTTTTAGATTTTGTATGGCAAGGAATAATTTTGACAGCAGTATTCAAATTGTTAGAGGTTAGGTGGGAATGCTGAAGTAGAAATTGACTGAAACATATAATGTGCTACCATTAAAGATAGAAAATCTGTCATTCTTGTGCAATTTTGAAGAAAATTGCATGTTGTGTCTGTGAGTCCAAGTTGGGTGTAGTTGTATATAAAACTGAAATTAAGCTCACTTGTTTTATGCATTAATATATTCTCATCCACTTTAAAGAACAGGTTTTGTTCACATTATTAGAATGAAATATTTGAAGAGTTAGTAATGCAAACCTTAGATATTACACAATGAAATTACAAACTATTAAAAGCAAAGACATTCAGGGCTGGGGATATAGCTCAGTGGTTCTGGCGCCTGTCTTGCAAGTGCAAGGACCCGGGTTCGATCCCCGGTAACCACATAACAATACTGGGCGTGGAGACTCATGCCCAGCAGCAACCAGTACCACATATCACAGTGCCGGGCGTGGTGGCTCATGCCTGTAATCCCGGCACTTGGGAGGCAGAGGCAGGAGGATTGCTGTGATGTGAGTTTGAGGCTGAGCCCAGGGCCAGCCTGAACCACAAAGCGAGACCCTGTCTCAAAAAACCTAAAAAAAAAGCAAAGACATTCATGTTTTGTTTTCTGTACAAGATGCTCTGTGCATAGTGTTGTTCAGCAATTAAAGATCTACTGATCTGTAACAGAGTAGAAAACAGATTTTATAATAATTATATTATCACATATACAATGAAAGATAAAACATACTGTGATTTCAATAATAAATTCTTATTTTTCTTCATTTTTAATGTTATTGACAACTTAGTATATCTGTGTAACTGCATATGCATGTACATATTTCTATATTCAATGCCCTATTCATAGCTAACATACTTCAGCAGTTCACCAGACTAATTCGTGTCTGGAGGCTAGTGATCAACACTTTAAGCACCTCTTGTAACTGGAAAGGCCAATGTTAATGTGTATCAATCTCATGATGTCTCAGCAAATTTATTATCAAAGTATTTATACAAGTTTTTCTTTCTCTGATATATATAGTATTTGGCAGACTTGTTGTATATATTTTCATTTTGACTCAGTTTTATTTTAATATTGGAACCCTATGTCAGTTAATACATTATGTTAGAATAAGCAATACTATTAAATCTGTGCATTGTATTGTCTTTGTATACTTTTGACCTCTATCACTCAAGTTCTACAGAAAAGCAAACACAGGAAATAAAAACAATATTACTTTGGAAGAAAGTAAAATATCAACTGGAGTGCCAGTGCTAAACAAGTCTTTTGATTAACAAGTGACATAGGAGTTGGATTTAAGAACTATGATTATAGATAATAACTAATGCATAATAGGTGATAAACTGTATTAATGCAAAAGAAAATGCAATACAGTGCCATCAGCAAGCTAAGCATAATTATGTTATCATTAGGAAAATTGAATTTTTCAAGCATAAGAAGTGTATTTTGTTTGAAGTTAGTCCACAAATATCACTATCTTCAAGCAGTAAAATTGATACCACTAGCATCCTTGATAGTTTCATTTTATTACTTTATTAGGCATTTTTAATTTATGAAGCTGTCTCTCAACAGGAGGCTGCTAAAAATAATACTATCATGTAACTTAGCTCTTAGAAGAGAAAAATTAATATGTATAGCTTATTTGTATATTGTGATCTATAAATAAATAACAAAATCAGGAGCCACTTAAAACTCATCCTGTCAGTGTTGTTACAAGCCTAGCAACTGAAGTTTAGCTAAAAGTGAAAACACAAATGCTTACTGATTTTAACCCTTTAAATTTCTATTCATAATTAGAATGTCATGTTGTACTATTTATTCTTGCTTTTCTTGTCTCAACCACACACACACACACACACACACACACACACACACACACACACAGAGCAATTTATCTTCAAAAGTTCTCCGTTATAATACTTCCTTTTCTGAAGAGTGTTATTTCAAGCAACAATGCTGATATTCAAATTAACCTAGGAAATTATTTACCATATTAATGAATTTTTGAGTTCCATGAGACATAAAATCAATCACTCAGGGACATAATTGTTGGTGCAGGAGCAGACTACCATATAGAAAGTTCTCTACCCTATTCTCTTTTGCTTTCACTTTCTCTTGGAGGCATGATCTCCTCTTGGAATACTGACTACAGTGCTTTCACATATATTCTTGATTTTGTAGTTCTTTATTGACTACATTATGCATGTCAGGCCCCCAAGTAGCTTCCAGGAGTAAGATTCTTGTGTAGTAATGAGTGTGCTTTCTACCCTTATTGAACTTGCTAGTGTTAGGGAAGAAGAAAAACACATACGCATGTAAGTGCAACTTTCTAAGGAAAGTGAAAGTCTAAGGATCAATAGAATTTGGCTTTAAAAGACTGAAATATGTTGATCTGTTTACAACTGGAAAGATCTAGCTGACAAAATAAAGACTAAAGTATCAGTTTAAAAATGGCTAAAACCTATAAAAAGGAGAGAGAATTTTTCAGGCAGTAGTACAACATGTAAAGCCTGTGATCTAAGGAAATGTGGGTGAAGAAATAGGGCATTAAGAAAAGGTTTGAATTTACCCTTCAGGGGCAACCAGAGGACAGCTTATAAAAGTTCTTGTCTGCCATGGGGAGGAAACTCCTTGGCATTCCAAGCCCTTGGGAAATCACTGCTTATCGTCTTAAAAGCTAGAAGAGCAAGGTATATATATTCACAAGCTGTATGCAAAACAGAACTGAACCAAATGTTATGCAGGTCAAACACTGTAATAATTTAAATTGCGGTAGTAGCTGTGACATGGAGACTAAGTGAATTTAATTCAGAAGTTTTCTAGAATAAAAAATTAAATATCTGTTATATTTGGCAACAGCTTTGAAGTGCTTTCCTAAGTCTTCTTCTATCGGTTTCAGATTCCTGGATCTTCAACTTTGGTTTTTGACCTATTTTGAGATAATTAATTGACAGGGAAAAATATACTTGGCTTTTTATTTTAATTTCTACATTTGGAGATACAGTTTTCCTAGCACCAGTTATTAAAGAAATTTTCTTTGAGACATACTTTTGTGATTTTTTTCCCCAGAATCACAGAGCCATTGGTGAATCTGTTTCTGTGTCTTCTGTACTATAGGCTGTGTGACTCTTTCCATACCAGCACCATGCTATGCTTATTACAATAGCATTGTAGAATATTTTGAAATTGAATGCTATTCCTCTAGAATTCTTCTTTCATGCTTTGGTGATTCTGGGTCTTTTTTTTTGCTTTTGTAGGAATATTAGGACTATTTTTTTCTTCTTCAAAAAATGTCACTGATATAGTATTTGAGAAGGATTGCATTGAACCTATAGATTTCTTTCAGTAATATGGTGATTTTAATAATACCAACTCTGCTGATGAACATGGAAGGCTTTTATATCTGCTAATATCTCAGGTTGCCTTAGTATCCTACAATTTTCATTGCAGAGGGTTTTATCTCAATAAGACTTATTCCTAGGTGTACTTTTCTAAGCAATTGTGAATTATTTGCCTTTTTTGTTTTGTTTTGTTTTTGTTTTTTTTGTTTGTTTGTTTGTTTTTTTTTTTTTTTTTGAGATAGAGCCTCGCTTTGTAGTTCAGGCTGGCCCCGAGCTCAGCCTCAAACTCACATCACAGCAGTCCTCCTGCCTCTGCCTCCCAAGTGCTGGGATTACAGGCCTGAGCCACCACGCCAGGCACTGTTTTATATGGTACTGGTTGCTGCTGGGCGTGAGTCTCCACACCCAGTACTGTATGTGGTTACCGAGCATTGAACCCGGGTCCTCGCGCTTGCAAGACAGGCGCCGCAGGAACCACTGAGCTAAATCCCCGGCCCTATTTGCCTTATATCTTATTGGTGCATTCACTATTGGTATATAGAAAACTTAATGGTTTTTAAATGTTGATATTGTATGCAATAATTTAGCTGAATTTATCAGAATTTAAGTTTTCTAGTAGAATTTTTAGGGTCTACATACTAAATAAAGGATAGTATTATTTGCAATTAGGGATATTCTTCTTCTTCTTCTTCTTCCTCTTCTTCCTCTTCCTCTTCTTCCTCTTCTCCTCCTCCTCTTCCTCTCCATTCTCCTCCTTTCTTCTTCTGTTTGTCTTCCTTTTATTTCTGTCTCTTGTGTACTTATTCTTATTACAATTTCAAGTCCTGTCTTAAACAGAGAGGTGGCAGTAGATATTCCTATCTTATTCTTTGTTTTAGTGGAAACAATTCTAATCTTTCCCCAGTCAGTGTGATGCTGAGTATGGATTTGTCATTCAAAGCCTTTACTACATTATGAGGAAATAGAATAATTCTGTACCTACATTCTTTAGGGTTTTTATCATGGAATGATTTAGAATTTTGTTGAAAGCTTTTCTTGTGCCTAAAGTAATGATTATATGATTTTTTAATTTCTTATGAGGGCTTGTACTTAAGCCAGAACTCTGAGGTTGAACCTCTGCATCAATGTTTTTTAAAACTTACCAGATAACTCCAATATAAACAAGGTTGAAATCAATGACAACTTAGTCTAGGCTAACCTGGATTTCCTTACATGATAAACAGAGATAATTATATTAACTCTTATTGGTTGTTCTTTTAATGCAATCAATGCCTACTACCCAGAAAGAATCTATTTTGTAAATTAGTAGTAACCATAACCATAGCAATAATTAGTAGTGACCTTTTGCCTATGGCTAACCACAAACTTCATTTATCTGTTAATTTCTCCAGAAAACAGTTGTCCTGAGGCTGATATTTGTCAAATAATTTTCTATCTGTAGATAGAATGATTGACAAAGCAAGTAATGTTCACACTCTTACAATTTGCATTCTAGTGCAAGCAGTAGATACAATAAACAAATACAGAAACAGTAATAGAGAATAATTTTAGAGCAGGTATTGTGAAGAAAAACTAGGAGAATGATGAATGACAATTTTGTATATAATAAGGAAATCTTTCTTCTCAGAAATGCCATTTAAACAACTGACTTGAGGGTGGGAAATAGATAAGCCAGCTGTAGCTTAAGGGGTGGAACAGAAAATACAAAGTTCCTGGTATCAGGGTATTGATGTTTCCAAAGTCTACTTTTTCATGATGTAGAAATTACATTTTCAGTGTATTTATGGTTTCAAAATGTATATTTTTCCTTTTCTCAAATGACAACAAACTTTCACATTACCTTATTTGACCTTTCTATATCACAATAAATATGATATTAACAAGACTCCTATTTTATAAAAATGGCAAAGAGATTCATTAATATTTCGTATTTTGTTAGGGTCTCAAATGTGTAGCAAAACTGGAATTAAAAGTCAATGTCCTAAGTAGATCTTCTTCTGGAATTACTAAAGTATGTGGTCTTTGAAGTAATAAAATCATTCTTTCATAGATTCATAATGCTAATTATATCTTTACCTATCAGTATACACTTAAAAATATCTCTTGCCTATGATTATATTCAGTCAACTGCACTAACATAAAATGAGACAGTCAGAGAACTAATAGAAAGGGACGACACTTCGTAATATGAATACAAAGTAAAGTAATATATTTAATTTAAGATTTAAGATCAATTTAAAATATTTACTAATATTTAAAGAATAAAAAAGATGTTGATTTCTATAGTATATTTCAAAATGTAAAGATTTGGGTGTATTATGACTATACATGTTTTATAATTAAATGTAGCTTCATCTTTAAACATTTTCCACCACCTAGATTACTAATGCATTCGCACATGCCCACATATACATCCACGCTCATACATAAACATTTCATTATGCCAACTCACCTTAATTTAGAAAGTTAGAGTAGTCTTTGGTTAAGAGGATAAACTTCAACTTTAAAATACTTAGGTTTAATTACCCAATATACTCCCTAATTATATGATTATGGACAAATTACATACAAGCCTCAGCTTATTGGCTTGTGAGGGAGATATGTTAGACTCATCACATACATGATAATTAAAATCTCATTTGCTGTATTAACAGCATGAAATTTGTTCCTTCTAATTCCCATTTGAATGCCTAAGAAAATGAAGGAGGTCTAGAGAGAACCTGCTACCTGGAGAAGCAGAATCTCCTTCAAGCTTCATAGCATTTGAAGAATAATGCCGGCACTAGGAAGGTCATCAAGAAACCTTGTTTATTGAACAGAACAAAACAAGAGATCCTACAGAAAACATTCCTTCTTATGGGAGATAAAGCTAAATAGACTATGTATGGCATGCTAGTGATAGATATTTCCCATTAATTATAGTAGTACATTGGTCTGTGGATGGGCATCTCTGGGTACCATGGTCTGTGTCACAAGTCTGGCTGCATAAAGCTGGAAATGGAATCCCTTGGCACCTTGGTGAAGCAAGCTTCTGACACTGGGACCGGACCAGGGCCTGGTTTCTGCTCTGTTAACATGTTTTCAAGTGACACTGGGGCTGTACAGTCACACCTTTAAGAGGAAGTGTGAGGGGAAGCCTACTCAATTGGAGGCCAGGGCTTCTCAATCCATTCTGTGTATGGCTTTAGTTCCAGGCCTCCAGTTATGGAAGTATGTGTGATTACACTTATGCTTCGCTCTTTTCTGCTGCGATGTGATGACTGAAATACCTGGTAAAAGTTTATGAGATGGAGCGGGGAGGGAATGCTTTCATTCTGTAGTAATTTAAATGTAAAAATCCTTTATTAATTAACCCTCATAAATAATAGGATAACACAGCATCTTGTACCTGCAGAAGTCCTGAAAAAAATGTAAACAGAGCATTCCTTTTGTACTTTAGTTTTCCCACCTTCTTCGTATCACAGTCTGTCCCCCAAAACAGACACATCTTTTGAAAAATACTTGCAGCAGAGTAAAAAGCTACATCATTCAGGTATTATTGTTCAGCACTTATTTATTAAGGGCCTATAGTGGTTGTTTAATAATGAAAATCAATTAGTTATCCTTTAATATATACTATTTTAAAATGCTAAGTAACAAAATTTTAAAATAAGAGATGGATTTATATAGCTAATCTGTGGAAATATCCAGTATTTCAGGCATCAAAGAACTGTCTTGAATACAAGGGGCTCCAAAAGTAGCATGAGCTTCTCTGAAGTACCTTATGCTTGTAACATTGCTACCCTACTTGGGAGATCATTTAATGAACAGAATTTTGGCATTGTTTCTAACATCGGGACAAAAGTTTACTTATTACAGGTTAAAAAAATAGAGGGAAAAAGGAATGCTACCTCATTGTTACCTCATTCTTCCAAAGTGACAATGCTCATATCAAGCTCTTTTTTTTTTTTTTCTCTTTGCCACATGCTTACACCAGATGCATTATCGTCACCTCTGAGAGAAGTACTGGAAATCACTGAAAGAACTGTCATCTATTTTAGATAATGGCAACTGAACCACGTGGTGGAATGCTGTTGTCACTCAATGCATTTTGATGGGAAGGATGTCACTGGAGTTTCATCACTCCCATGAATTTGAATGAGAAAGTAAACCATTAGTGCCAAAACTGACTACAGTATGTCTCTCTGACACTGTAACAAGTGTGCATTGAAAAATTGACAAGTGCTTTCTTATGTGTTCTTAAAACGGTGCTTATTTCTCATCTGTTATATATGTAAAAATACTTTCTGCAGTCAGCCTTCTTCTGTATCTCCTTGGCAGTGACAATCTGGCGGAGATGTCAGAAGTCAGAAGTCTTCCACAGGGAACACTCGAGACTGATTCTCAGGATTTTTATCCTGAGGACCTGGCTTTAAATATAATCTTTCACAAGACAGTCTGGAGGTGGAGGGGAGGGTACAAGCAGTAAAATCTCAACTCACTTGATAGATCCTTGTTTAAAATTATTTTCTTAAAAACATTGGTCAAGACTATATCTATAAATAATATGTTGGATAGACACCTTTACTTCCCTTGGGAATCTCCAGTGTTTGGCTTCGCAGGATCAACATTAGCATCACACAAGTTAGATTCACTTGTTCCTAAGTCATTCCTGAGACAAATGTGGAATCATTCAGTACAGTTTACAGAGAACAGGTTCAGTGCAAGAAGACAAAAAACATTCACTTCCACAGGTGCTGCCTGGAAGTACCTGGGCAGATTGAGACCTAGAAATAGACCGCTGTGAGGCTGTGCTCTGTGAGTCACCTCATTTGAGAAAGCCCAAACTTCCTCTCCTTCAGTCCCTTGGTGTTTCTCAGCGACACCAGCCATGTCTCGGTCTTTAATGATCTGGAAGCCCGCCAGCTCATTTCTCCCCCAGACTTGGCTGCTGAAAGTTGCATGGAAGCTCCACAGCATCTGAGTCCAGAGGAAATGAATGGCACAGCTGAGTGCCATCAGGGTAATGAAGGCAGCTTGTTGCTCCCTAAATCTGTTATTTGTGACAAAAATAGAGAAGGGATTTTCCTGGCATTTCAATTATGAGAATTAGAAGGAAATGTGAAAAATGTAGGGGCCGGGAAGAAAAAGTTCTGCAGAGAAACCCGGAGTGCATTTAACTTCTCTCTTTTTTTCCATTAAAAATTACAGTATTTCAAACCAGAGATCTGTTTTCAGTTTTTTAAAAAATTCTTAAATGGCTTGATTTTCTAAATACATTCAGTGGCATTAATTTTTTGTTCAATGTTTGTCTTAATATTTTGATTTGGTGAGGGAGAAAACGTGTCCAAAACCTTCTGTATCCTCTACAAATCCTCTTGGCTCTGACCCTCACCCATTCACTGCTGTGACCCAGTTGAGTTCCCACAAGTGCACCTCACCGGCTCTCTCCACACCTCGCTGCCTGAGTCACACTCCTCCCTCTGACCCCTGCCACAGCAGCCTGCAACCTCGCTTGGCCTTGCTGCAGCTGCCAACAGAAATTACAAAGCCGTCACTGCTTTCTGAATCGATTTGTGACCTATGAGGAAAGAGAACAAATGAATAAGTGCACTCCCTACTTCTTTTCCATTGTCTTCTGCCTTTGGGACAATGATTTTTACCAGTTTTAATCGGAAGTTTCTGTAAGATCTGATAATAGTTCCACAGAATGGTAGCAAGTTGGAAGACATTTCCTAGAATTTGTTGGCCACATCCCACATGTATTTTACTTCCACTTTATCCTCATTTCTGCTCCCCAAGACCCTACTGCTAATTAAAACTCATACACACAAGGCTTGTCTCTGGATACACTCTGGGTAACACAGTTTACAGTGGATAGTTTAATGGTACCTCTTCTGCACCCTTTGCTCTACATCTGTATTCGATAGCTCCTTTCAGTTTTCACTGGACCTTTTGCTAGAGGTCATGTGGTTACATGGAAGGGATTATTCAGAAATGTCTGTCTCTGGAGAATAATTCTACAGGAAACTGAAGGATAACAACCATCCGACTTTCATTCTTCCCTGGTCCTATGTATTGCTGCACCCTCAAAGTGCATCCAGGTTACCCCCAGGCCCAGAGAGGTTGTCTGTGTTAATCTCTAGGTGCTGGTGAAATCACTGCTCTAGTTTTAGGCAACAGTCCTCAAAGACAATTTCTCTAAGATCTGTAATTGTTGTTTTTGTTCCGTGATATCTGCATGTGCACAAGGGAAAGCAACAGTTGTTGAAACATTTTCCTATGGTTTAGTGCAGGAGGTAAAAGCACTGCACAGCTTTCTGCCCAGGAAGGCTTTGTACATACACTTTTTTCCAGGACTCGGGATTTCATTACCAGGTAGAATACTAAATTTTTGAACCAATGTATGGACTAAATAATGTGATTTTATTAGTGTGTTCTTTGTGGTGATGATTTAAACGCTGCAGAAAATTCATGATCTCCTGAACTATTGGATTGTGCACATTGTTTTCTAATAAAGACATTGTTTTACTGTATTAGGTAGTCAACTATTCATCTTTTGCAGGCCACCTGATCTTTAAGATTTTATTAAATACACCATCCACACTATAAAATAATGTACAGAGAATGTGGAAAGAATTATGCATTACTTATTTATAAGGCTTTGGATTTCAAGCACTGGGGAATTAAAAATATATGTTGGAGTAGATGGCATATTTATAAAAAATAATTTTACACATTGATATATGAAAATTTGATGTTATGAATGTTCAGATCTAGGTATTTAATAGTATTTATATAAATATGGATTCATATACAAGATAAAAGATTCATAGTGACTTAATTGCGATTTTTTTTCAAGAATATTCTGATTACTTTAATATGGCCTTAATGAAAAACTAAAATTGAGCAAATCTAATGAATATTTATAGTATCCTAGATAAGAACTTAAATTTTGGCATGTGAACCAAGAAAGTTATTTAACTGATCTAAACTCATTGATGTTCTTTGTAATATACAAATAATAAGGAAATCAAATAACTACAATAAAAAACATGCAGTAGTTAGTGTACAGTAGAAAAACTTTATTATTTGATCCTATCAAGATGTCTACAATGTACTGTTCTTCCTTAAGACAAATGAAGAAAATGAGGTGTAGAGAGATTTCTCTATATGCAATGTGTTATTCAAATTATTTTTCTCTGTTTGCCTAGAACACATGCTGTATTTCTACTCTCAGTTCATGTATTTGTGATTTTCAGGTTTCTTCAATATTGCATTCATAAAGCCTTCAAAAATCCCAATAGTCAATCATTCACTCTTTTATGTCCTCATGTTCCTAACATTTATTGTGGCTTTACTTCATTAAGATGATATTTCTGTTAATGTAATACTACATGACCATTTCAGATAGAAACGTAAGAGAATGTTTATTCATAAATGGCAATTACCATAAATGATTTATAATAGACTGTTATCAAATACTCATTAATTCGACTTTTGTCTAGGAAGAAAGATTATCTAGTATAAGTAATAACTAAATTATTCTGAGATGGCTCCATATTAATTTCTTTTTGCTTGGGATTTTGTTGAAATGCTTGAAGTATAAACTTTGAAATTTTCATTTCTTATATTAGGTATATTTTACTGCTCATAAATTTTTTAAAATGAAAAATTTTCAGCATTAATTATATGTGATATATGAACACAGCTTTTTGTTATGAGGAAAAAATAAACTGTAATCACTGACAGAAAAAATCCCAGTCAGAAGAAAAATAGTTAAAATATAGTATCACTTCTCTAGTAGATGGGAGATTTGAGTGAATTAATCTTAGTAGATCAAGAGCTAAAAGGGAATATTTCTAATTTTAAAAACATGAAAAGGTACTGAGCTAAGTTCTAGAAATCTCCTTTTGAAATTATAAACATGTTAATAGAGTTACTTTTTTTTTTGCTTGTGATGATAAAGATTAGTTCGTGTAACATTCCATTTTTGGAAGGTTACAAGGCTTCTGTAAAATTCTAGTGAATTTTATGAAGCCAGTAAATTGAGACATCGTGTGGAATATTTAATTCTAGTACAAAATTTGTGCTTCTCAATTTGGGCTAGATCGATTACACGTGAATTAAGGAGATATTCTAACTCCAATTTCATCTAAGTAGGCCAAAAACACTCTTTGCATGTGCACATAATAAGTAGCTGTATTTGGGAAAAAGTGTACAATGTATTGAAATAACTTAAAAATGAAAATAAAGCACTCCTGGCTGGGGATATAGCTCAGTGGTTCCGGTGCCTGTCTTGCAAGCGCAAGGACCTGGGTTCAATCCCCGGTAACCACATAGCAATACTGGGTGTGGAGACTCACCCCAGCAGCAACCAGTACCACATACCAGTGCCGGGCGTGGCGGCTCACACCTGTAATCCCAGCACTCGGGAGGCAGAGGCAGGAGGATTGCTGTGATGTGAGTTTGAGGCTGAGCTCAGGGCCAGCCTGAACC